>JALLAW010000086.1:0-18859 GCA_036939535.1 Cyclotella kingstonii | reverse complement strand
ATGCTGCTTCATGCTGCTTCATGCTGCTTCATGCTGCTTCATGCTGCTTCATGCTCAGTAACATGAGGCATCTCTTGCCGTCCTTGAAAAATATCATCCCAACTAAGTAGCTCTCGATTATTTCCTTCACCAAGAACTAATGTGATATTGCGCCTAGCAGATGCTTGACTTAAAAATCCAACTTTGCAACCAACACAGACATTTCCATTCCGTGCCCCATTCTATAAGTCATCCAATTCATCAATCAAGTCCACTGCATGCTTATCCAGTAGACCCCACATGTCTTTCCTCACTTTCCTTAAAATATACCACTTCCACTGATCCTTGTCATTTATGTCTTTATATTCTCTATTATCTAGAACAGCATATTGTTCACCAAGTTGGGCACTCCTGAGTAACGCACCATCAATTGGTGTGATATAGGTTGTCAATAACTCAATCCAATGAACATTCAAGTCTAAAGCAATACTTGTAACATAAGATATATTATGAGTTAGGTAACAAGTCATAATATGAAACAAAGACACAAACCTTCATTTATGACAGGTGATACATCTTGGTAGAACTCAGACAATGTTTCATATTGTGTGAAATCTTGTGTCACTGAAACATGTGCTTCTATAATAGGACTAATTACTTCCATGCCATCATTGTCCTGAGAAATGATGTTTTGCACAGGAACACTCAGTGGTGGTAGCATTGGCATAGTATGGATGTCTGCTTCCAATTTATCAATACCTGCAATCAACTGTGTGAGGTGTATAGTGTCTCAGTTGATATTTGATAATCTACTGCGCTCATCATCTGAGATATCAATAGGTAAACTGGTGTAAGAATAAGATGCCAGTATTTATACTGGCATCTTTCATCAAATGGATAATTTTGCTAGTATGTATACTGGTGAAAATGAATTTGTTACTGTTATTGTAATGCATATGGGGATTCAAGAAAAGGAGAGTACCAAAAATCATGAAAAATTGTGGCTTGGAACAAATGGTGATTTTTCATTGGCAATATGAATACTGGAAGTGGAACTGTGTGCACAGGATTCTTTCCTATAATGTTACTAACAACAATACCTTCAAAATGCTAGGAGGATTAGGCACATTTTAAGTGCAGGTTGGATCTGACCTCACATGTCAGATCTGACCTCTGAGCAAAAGTTCAGATTTGATTTGTTTTAATTGCTGTGCCATAAAAGTAGAGGCCAGATGGGGTATACCATAATGTAGTATAGATCAACTCACAAGTTCATGTATCTAGAAACAAAAGAAAGTTTGCCATAGTTTACATCAAATGACCATATCTTTATGTTAGATCATTGTTTACTTTACATCAGTATTGTTTTGGGCATCTTGATCAATTTTGACAAAAGTATGATGTATGTTTTTGCCAAATTGCCAAAAGCTTTAGTAGATTTTGTCAGAATTTGTAAACTATTAATAGTACAATGTGTTATTATACCTAGTTATACATAGCAATGATGATGTTTATTTTTGTTTAAATTTGATGATAGTTTTTATCATATTGACAAAAGCTTCATTCACTTTTGTCAGTTTCTACTTATGTATCTATCTTACCAGTGAGCTAGTCATACCCTTGAAATGTTGCATCTGACCTGTCCAGGTAGGATTTGACACCTTCTTTGGAGTATAGATCTGGCTTTTGCTACAGATTTTGGTAAGATTGGACCAGTTAGTGGTGCATTTAGAATGCCCCTTAGGGTCGAGTTAATTTACTGTAAATCATCTCCCCATAAAGATTTGAAATGTTTTTTGAGTGCATTGCTGTATCTGCTTCTCAAAAAATTCTAACAACCATATGAGTCTACTTTCACTCTTTGCAGATATTCTTTGTAGGAGAGCTTATAAAGATTGTCTACCATCAATCATTCGAAATTATTAGCATTTCCAGTCAATTATCATCATAGCCTCCTAATATTTCTTGTTTTAATGTGATAATAATGCATTGCAGTCTTATAGTTTACAATTCTAAATTAAAGTAAAATCACCAGTCATAACAAAGAGCACGTCAAATCAACCACATATCTAGAACCACTATAACAATTCTGCAAAAGCTCTCATATTCACAGGGATGGTACAATCATACTGTTACCAACATTCAATGAGCACACCTTTCTATCGCAATCCTTGCGCCACTTATGGCAGTTGCCGATACAAATGCAATCATAACAGCTCTTGCACTCTCAGCAATAAGCCGCGTGCTTGCAATGGATTTCTCTATACCATGCACATTACTCCTCTCAGCTTTTACATTCAATGCATCTTCATTTTGCTCTTCAGCGACAGTTACCCAATCTTCATTAAGTGCTTTCTCTGAATTCAGAGAAATGGTGGGAGAGGAGTCAGTGGCACGTCGCTTCCCAAACCTTGTCTGGCTGAGTTTCTTTGGGTCCAATGTTGAGAAGTGGGTGTAAGATGAGGCAGTAAGACCTCTCGCCAATGCAGTGTTGACAATGCTCGAAACCATCCAGAGAAAGAACCCTAGTCTCATAATTATTGGGATGAGAAATGTAGATGTGCAGTTTGAAATGCATCAAAGATTCGCGCTGGTTTGCATACTCTTGCGACTTGCTATGGGGGCAAATGTGGCAATGGCACTCACGATGAAGCTAAAATGTCCTCATTGTAAGTCTTGTAGAGAGCAGCATTCTCGGAGCGTTGTTCTTTTGTCAATGCGACATAACTTTCCTTTCTGACGTATCTGTGCTGGAACATGAACAGATTCAAGGGATTCACTTTCGAGTGTTGAGAGGCGATTGATGGAAGAAAAGATTCATAAAATACTTACTCCCTATAAAAAATAACACTCTTAATGGAGAGTGAAAAAGCGACTGAGATTTACTGTATCCAATCTTCGGATATTTCTACCGAAGTACTTACTCCTAATTACAGGCATGGAAGAGACAACAGATATACTATAGTATGATTGATACTTACGTGAAGGTTGAAATTGGGAGTGAGAAGCGTAAATCACATATCACCACTTCAATCGTACTTTTTTCTCTCCACCTTCTTATTTGGAGCCATCTAATCGATATGATCTTGTTGAATTTACTCAAACTCCATCTCTTAACTATTGTAGACGCCTTCCTGCCATCAAAATCGCGAATACTAGGAGCAAGCTTTAACGGCTATGTTGGCGGTAACCATCAATCTCATTCCACTCCCTTGAGACTGAGACTGCCTTCTACAGCAATCAGTGCTTCTTCGGACATTCGGGCACAACTCTTTGAAATTATCAGTAACAATCCTGAATGTCACAATGATCCCACAACCCGCAGCCTATTCGCTTCAAAACTAGATGAGTACTCGAAATCGGAGGGCGCCCTTCCATCCGATGTTGTGTTCGCAATTGGTCACAAAATATTTGGAGTCGATTTGCCTCATCTTCCCACCAACACGACAAAAATCAAGGCATTTGAAGAAGAAAAAAACCCAATCATAGATTTCGTATTCATGAAAGAATTCATGAAACAGGTTTTCCTCTCCTACGGTGTTAAACCCGACCGTGCTGAGTTATGTGCTGACGTTCTCATTGAAGCGGATAAGCGTGGTATCGATTCTCATGGCCTAGGTCGCCTTAAACCAATTTATTGTGACAGAATGGATGCTGGAATTTTGTTCCCTGACAAACCTATTGATATTGTTTCAGAGTCTGACACTACTGCTCTAGTTGGTCAGTTCTTATTTCTAACTTTTGCAATTAAAGCTTAACACTTTTCGAAATGTGTTTTTTTCTCACTTTAACTTTCCGAAATAAACAGACGGTAACCTCGGACTTGGATTGTATATTGGACCTTACTGCATGCAAATGGCTATTAACAAGGCTAAGAAACATGGTGTTGGCTTTGTTGCATGTAGGAATTCTACTGTAAGTACTGCAAGTATAATTTATTCTAAAGCGGATGATTGAGGTCTTGCTTTGTAAGACATTATGATATTGACCAATCCAACTAGCCTCCTCACTTATTTTTTTGTAGCATTATGGAATTGCCGGTGCGTCAGATCTATCAGAAGTTTGACTTGGAAGTTTTCTCTGAAATGTAATGATCGAGATGTATCGCTCTCCACGCAGGATATTATGCCACCATGGCTACGGAGCAAGGATGGTAACTGATACGTGTAATTTACTTTTAGTTTATTTCAAATTGTTCGACACTCATGAATAGACATTCAAATTGATACCTTCTTAAAGTATTGGGTTAACTGGGACAAATGCACGCCCATCAATAGCTCCGACGTTTGGAGTAGAACCAATGATTGGAACAAATCCTCTCACATTTGGTATTCCCAGCTCTGACTCATTTCCGTTTGTGATAGACTGCGCCACTTCTGTTAACCAACGGGGTAAAATCGAACGGTATGCACGTGAGGGTGTAGATACTCCTCGTGGCGCTGTGATAGATGACCAAGGTATTGAGAGAACTGATACGGAGGGCATTTTGAAGGATATGGTCATTGGAAAGTGCGCTTTGACTCCAGTTGGAGGAGCTGGAGACAAAATGGGAGGATACAAAGGTAAGGATCAATACAGGGCACAAATCAGTTCTATGTTTATTTTTGCAACCGCATAAATTCTATATGAATTCTTCTCTCAAAGGCTATGGCTGGGCGACTACTGTAGAGCTTCTTTGCACTGCTCTTCAGTCAGGTCCATGGGGTGAAGAAATTTGTGGAATTGATAGAGCCACCGGGAAGCCAAAACCCATGCCTTTGGGTCACTTTTTTCTTGCCATTGATGTTGAAAAGATTTGTCCTCTTGATGATTTTCGAAGTAATGTAGGAGAATTTCTTCAAGCACTGAGAGACAGTAAAAAAGCCCCGAATGGTCCTGGAAGGTAAGATATCCTTTGTCATGATTAGAATTTTCGTTCCTCCACTTATTTTGTACTGAATATCTTTTTTCGACAAGGATTTGGACTGCTGGAGAGCCAGAGAATGATGCGAAATCGGAAAGGATGATGCAGGGTGGAATGGAAGTTCCAATGCAATTGCAGAAGGTTATGATAGCTTTAAGAGACTCGAGACCTGGGTTAAGAGAAAAATATATCAGATTTCCTTTTGAGTAATGGTTGAAAAGATTTTCACTGTTAAAAAATTATCTATGAGAAACATACCACTACATTTTTCTAACCTAATCAATATAGTTTCATTAAAGATAAATTGTTTTTGACCTTGTTTTGTGACGTCACACAAGTAAATATGACGCAAATAGGCAAAAAGCGAGATTTAGTCTCTGGAATTTTCACTTTTTTCAATGTCGCCATCTTTGGCCACGGTGAAAGGTCGGAGTTTATTCTGTTGCTAATACATCATACGGTGTTCTTATTCCGTTCTGCAATTTTTTTGTGAAGAAGAAAAATGAAGAATATTATACGTGGTGAAAAAAAGGCATCACTCGGGTATCGTACGTGATTTAACTCTCTTACTCTCTCTAGAGAGAGAGAGTGCCCGAATCAAAAAGTTCGGTTTACTACTAGGAGTACTACATAGTACATGTTCTATTCTCGTTCCGAAGGAACAATAGATATCTTTTAGTGGGAGTAAATTGTGTGTCAGAGTTTGGTCGCAACAATATTGTGTCCTAGGAAGATGAATAATTCGTTACGATAGAGAAAACCATGAAAACCTTGAATTTTTGGCATGAATCGTCGTTCGCTAAATATTTTCTCAGATTTTTTCGTTTCACTCCGTGAGGCGGAGTATAGAAAAAGAGGGCGGTTCATGTTCCTCAAGTGACTAAAAACACAACATGAGATACTCTCCTAATAAGTTATCATCAAGATTTGTCAATGTTTCATTGGCACCGTTTCATCCAAGCTTAACACTTTGCTCCAACAGAAAACGCACCACTGGTCACAATTTGTTCACCTTCTTCAACCATAACTCAAAGCCAACTCCAACTAAACGTTTTCGTCCTGTGACAAAAATGGTCCTCGTTGCACTGCCATATACGACTAATTACTCCTTAACGTCTGCTTCATTACGGGACGATTGGTCAAGTACGATAGTTCCAGTTCCTCCTCATCGGCGTCCATGGAGTGCGAAATCTTTTTTCGTTAAAGGTCTTTTTGCTGGTTCAGGAAACGGCGCAATGAGTCATCCGTACTTTGCTCAGTCTGTTCTTGATTTGACGAATCGATCTCCTCACGAAGTGAATCTGTTGTACATTGGTACAGCGTCGTATGATATCCCGAGATATCGTGATATTCAAACGTCGGCTTTTGCAAAAATGGGTTGCACCATCATGTCACTGGACGTGGCAAATCAATCTCCTCTTCTCATTGATCTTGAAGATGCCGTAGGTAAAGCTCATATCATCTTAGTCAGTGGTGGTAATACGTTATATGCTATGGACAGATGGAGAAATTTGGGCTTGGATGGATTATTGAAGGATGCCGCACATCGGGGCACTGTTTTGACTGGTGGCAGTGCAGGATGTATTTGTTGGTTCGATGGCGGACACAGTGACAGGTTTGTACCATCTTTACTTCATTTGTGTTTTCTCTCACTCCTTTTCACAGAAACCAGTCCTCATAAATTCATTCGCTTTCAAAATTATACTAGCATGGACCCCGATACCTACAGAGAACCTATGCTCAATGAATATAGCAAAGAAAACCCAAATGCTGGGACAAAGAAAAAATCTGTTCATTACGACGAGGGAACAAGTCTCATTGCTAATTCTCATGAAGGAGTAATCAATGATTGGAATTACATCCGTGTAGAAGGTCTTGGTATATTTCCAGGTTTGATATGTCCTCATTATGATCGTGTGCAGAGCAACGGAGTTCCAAGGATGAATGACTTTGATTCCATGATGGAGCGTCACTCGTTGGAACTTGGAATCGGCATTGATCACTTTGCAGCGTTAGAGATCAACGGGGAAGACTTCCGCATTCTCTCCATACCTGGACAAGTCGGCTCTGTCTCTTATATGATGGAAGATTCAGTAGATGTGCCCAAAGTTCCGGGTGCTTGGATTAAATTCATTGATGATGAGGGGGCTCTCCATTCCAAGCCGTGTCCCACCAGTGGTAAGGTGCGTGACCTTCTGCAGGTAATTAATGATCCAAGTAAGCACATTTGGAGGGATGAACTGGTGGATATCTGTAGAAAGCAAAATCCTGGACCTTCAATGGATTAATGGTCATCATCCTACCCCTAGCTTCTATCAGTGTTGCCCAGTGGCTTCACTTGTTTGATAGTACATCATAGACTGTATAGAAAATAGGATAGATATTTTTGTTAAGATTGAACATTATTTATTATTAAATAATAAAGTCTTATGGCGAAACGCATTATTTTTGAAGATTGGTAGATGACCTTCATCATGAACTATAGCTGCAAAATACGGACAGCTTATATCCTACAGTGTAAGAACCGATCCTGCCGTAAATATCTGTAAAAAGTAAAATAAAAAGAAAAGGTCAGTGCACTGGAAGAATCAAATAAACTTGTGCCTCTTATTTCCCCCCTTATCTGAAAAATCTGTCATTTTTCTACTTCCCCCTCCACTGACGACACCGACTCTAGCGTTGACTCCCTCCTCAGTAGAAAAAATGCTACTCGCCACACAGATTGATTTTGTCTTTCCCGCTTTGGCAAAAGACTTCCAATCATTTTGTTTCTTGTTCGCTTCCATCTCCTTTTGCTTCTCACGAAATTTCGATTTCAAAGCCTTGGCAGCTCGTTGCTTTTTCAACTTTTGAGCGGGTGTGTCAGAATCTAGAGGGATAAGATGTGATGGAATTTCAAACTTGGAATCAATTTGTTCTGTTGGCTTTTTCTTCTTTTTCTTTTCCAATTGTTCTGTTGGATTTATTTTTTGATTTGAGGGTTCTCCTGATAGATTGTTCCTTTCGGTAGAAGCTTTCACGGGTTGAAAAGGTTCCAAATCGGGTGCTTCCATGAGGGATTTCAAAGTGGTGAGTTGCGGTTCGTGAGCTGCACATTCCACGGAATCAGAGGCACTGAAATCCGTTGGAAGCATCTCTGAAGAGGAAGAAAACGAGGGCAAAGTGGTATTGGGAACGGACGGTATTTGCTCCAATGCGATTAATTGCAGCAAATCTTCTCTCAGAGTTTTAAGAGAAGGGTCATCTGGAGATAGTGCTATCAAAGAGTCTATTTCCGCTAGTTGAGATCGAGTGTCGGACATGGTTGAAAGGTAAGTATGCACTATGGAACGGTATAGAAAGTGGGAGTACTATACTGTATAGTATGGTAGGAGTACTACTATACATGACAGGTTTTTTATTTTTACAGAGAGAAGCAAGAAATGTTCACAACCACTACTCGTTTTTTTTGTAGTGACGATTTTTTTTGATTGGCCTGTCCGACTTTTGTGGATTGTTGTGTCTGTGTCGCAGAATGCTGTAAAAGCTGTGAAAAGTGATAAGGTTCAGCCTTATAATAAAGTTCAGAGTAGTAAAAGAAAAATAGGTTATTCGTAGCTATGGTATGGTAGAGCTTAGATCGCCAGCCTTAACTTAATTAACACTGTTAAGACGAAATGTTGTCCTTCGCCATCGCACGTACCGCCCTTTTCGCCTCTAGGCGCCAAGTGACAATTTCGACCTCCAAGCAGGCCAAGCGCCAAATGGGAAGCGCTGCTCCTGCACCAGAATGGACTGGAATTGATAAGATTGTCAGGGGATACTTCCCCAAGGACGAACAGCGTGAGTTTAGATGTTTCGATTCGATGCGAGAGAAACTCTTTTAATGGCAGCCTGTCTCGGTCGGATGGATATAACTGCAATGTTATACCCAGCTCTTTTAAGTGCCCGATACACGGTTAGTGAGCCTAGGTTCAAATCGAAATTCGTCCGAACTAGAACACTGAGCTTCTCAAATTTATTTCAAGACGCTCTCAAATAGTAATGATTTGACTAACGACAGTTGCATGCCGGTACTAAATCATGGACTACTGTTCATAATCAAATGAAAATTCGCTAAAATATTTGGTTCTTGCTATAATGTATTTCTCTCATTGAAATTTTTATCCCAATAACTACATCTCTAGATGCTGTTCTAAAAATTTTGTATTGTCTTTTGCAGTGGCCGCCGCAATTCTAGGGGGATACTTTGGCCTTTACGTTCTCTATAAGATCAAGTCTGCTTTCTCTAGTGCCCCTGTTGTGGAAGCAGTGCCCATCGTGAAACCTGTGAGTACTGGTTCTATTCCTAACATCGATTCTGAGGAGTTCGGCACTTTCTTAGAGAGTGAGGAAAATGTCAACAAGCTTATTGAGTCATTTGAAAAGTAAGAGAGGATATTGAGTTATTCCTAGCCTTGATTGGAATCCATTGAGCTAAGGTGAACATTAATGTTCAACGCTTAGGAAAAACATGCTTTGACAGACTCTTATAGTAGATCCAATCTAGGCAATGCAATTGAAGACTGTGTTTTCAATTGTGTAAACATTGACTTTAATATCCTTCAATACATAATAAATATAGCGGTAAACTAATTACAGCACAAAGCAGATTTCAATGGATAAGCGGTAACGCAGATAATTATATTTACTGCGGCGGTGTCTTCGCTTCATGTCCCGCGAAGGCGTTTCTGCTCTCTTGCAGCCTCAATCTGACCCTCTGCACGATAATGCTGTCTTTTTTTGGCCTTTCTCAAAATATCCAGTTTCTCCTCTTTCTTCGCTATTTCCTTCGCTCGTGCAACCTTACGTTCGGAATTTTTCACCTCTCGCTTTGCTTTCTTTTCATTGCGTATTGTATTGACAGCGTGGACGAAGGTGTATTTCTTCTTTTCAGCTGCGTCCATCATTACCTTAAATAATAAAGAGGAATCAAAACAGTAAGAAACAGTGAGCATAGAACCTGTTTCCAGTCATACTAGAATCTTCAAATTTACTCACAGCGCGCTTGGACACATAACTTTTATTCCTTCGTTTACTTTCGTCTTTGTGCTTACTTTTATAAGGCAGAGCAGACTCGATGGATTTAGGGATAAATAATTTGTTGAATTTTCTCAATGTTCCATCACGTTCCACTGGTTTATAGATGGAATCAGGTTTCACCTCGATTGGTGTTTCAGTCTCAATATGAAGAACCGATTTGGGTTTGATGGCTCTCCATCCTTCAAGTCCATCTTTATACAAGAGGGATGTTACTGGATTGTAGTATTGCTTTATTTCAACTGGAACCCATGTCCTACAGAACACGATGTCACTCATAAGAATTTTATCCTCAAATGTAGCTCGAAAAGATCCAGGTTGCCCTTCTCGAAGAGCTTTTTTGACCTGACCACGTATGCCACTCACTGTGCGAATACTAGCTCCTTCAAACCTGCTGACTTCAAGATCACTATTGAACATTCCAGAGATGAACGCCGTGTTTTTGTAAATTTTTGAGGGGGTTCCAACAAGCTTCAACTTTTTCACAATTTTTGATGATGCATCCAGCTCTAAAACAACCCCCGTAGCAGATATACGAAACCCCGGAAGATTCCCCGTGAGTCTTTGAATGGCAAGTACACCTGTGTTCGGAGGAACTTGGGGACCATAAAAGGTGACCTGGCAATGCATATGCTCAGGTGTGTACTTTAAATAACGATGTCTACCATTTTGATCTTCTATAGAGAAAACAGGAATACTTTGGAAGCGTCTCCATCCTATACTGAACACCAAAGGATCATTGCACTTAAGGATTTTCTTATGCCAGCGATGCTTCTTGAATCTACACCGTATCAAACCACGTTCAGTTTCTTGAGGAGTCAATCCTCCAATCACCAGTGGCATGACTGGATTGAATGATTCAACAAACTCAGCTGGAATATTATTAATTCGTATACGACAGTAAATACCTTGCCGAAAACCTTCGAAACGTAGACGGGTTGATTCCCCATCAACACCGAATTCTTCTTGGTTCCTCCTCAGTCGAGCTTCCTTTTCACGCTTGATTGCTTCCACATATTCATTTTCAGTATGTTCATCGGATGGTTTTCCAATAATTCCCTTTTTAGTCTCATCATAATCGTTATCAAACTCAGACTTTCTAGATTGTCTCTTCTTAGCATGATATTCCCTAAGCTGCGCGTCAGTCATTTGAGTAGTTTCATCCTCATCACTTTCCATCACTTCACCATTTGGTCCGTATTTTTCCCCTGTTTCGATATCATCAAATCGATCATATTTTTCACCATCTGTCTCATCTGTGCCCCAGTTTCCAGTAACAAATTTGTCCCTTACCGTTTCAATCAAACAGTCATCTCCCTCCTGAAGCCAGGCATTTATGTCTATAGGATCAGTACCTCGTGAATTTTTCGTTGAATCAGTTTCACTAAGTTTAATATCAGGAAGTGAGAGAAAATCTCTTCTAATGGCCTTGTTGGACCTAGTGGGTCGGTCATCTTTGTTGCGAAGTTTGAAAAAGTCCTCATCGTCCGAATCTTCATCAGCGTTGTCATTCTTAGATCCAATGTCATCATCATCACTCACTAAGTTTAAAGTGTTGCTTGCACATCCGTACACTATTTGCTGTATGTTTGCTGAGGATCTTTCTCGTCGAAGGTAGTTCATTGCAGCTTCGTCCGCAATGGTTGTTCTCCACACCTGATTCTTATCCTCAGTATCTCTTGAATGTTCATTATCTCCTGAGTCTGTTGATGAATTTTCAACTTCTTCTTCACTTTCAATATCACTCTCAGATCGATCAGAAACATCGCCCTTCACCATTTCTTCTTCGGAGCTGCTACCACTTTCTATTTCAAGAGATCGATTCTCCTGGATGATCTCTTTCTCATCATTAAATCTAAATCTAAAAGTTTCCGCTAGCTCATGAACATCTTCGGTAGGACGCCTCATGATGTTGATTTTGGGATCTCTTTCATCATCGGAATATCCATCCTCGGTTTTAGACCCTGCTTTTAATGCCTTGCTTCTTCTGAACAGCTTTAGTGATGAATGCATCATCTTTTGGTCCACCCCATCTTTGATATCTTGTAAACTCTTCAAAAGACCTCCAGGGGCATTAGAATCGGACTTTTTCTCTTCTTCCTCTGACACGTCTTCTTCCTCACTGCCACCATCATTCTTCTCCTCGAGAAGCAAATCCAAGTTTTCTTTTTTCGTGTAGTTAACTTTTCCGATATCGATGTAAACCGCGTCCTTATCAAACGTTACAGCACCCACATTTGATAATGGTGCGTATAATTTTGTGTCCTTTTTATTCAGTGTCTAGAAAAGAAAAGGTTTGTTCAGTAATTTCAAAACAAAAAGCTTAGTAAGGTCAGCGCTTAGAAAACTCACTTGAGATTCGTTGTTCTTGTCAAATATTGGGCATGGATCAGGTAATGCGCTAATCTCAGCCATACTGTAATCACCAACTCCAATCAAATGAACCTTCATTCCCTCTTTCAAGTTTGTTCCCCTAACGTAGCCATAAAAAGCCACAGATCTCTCGCATTTTTCATCTTCTTCGATCTTTGATGGATGCGTTATGTCCTCATGTCGATCCACCAGTACATAGGGATGAGTATTTCTCCAAACTAATGGACGATATTTCACTCTCGAAAGTAGCAGGGTCAACTGCTTAACTTCGTGTTTCAAATACTTTCCATTTACACATCCACTGAAGTAAAACATTTTTGCCCCATCATAAATTTCAGTCCAAAACCGATGCTTCAGCAGTTTCTTTGTCTTACTCAGATTTTTTTGCGTGCGAAATTGATCTAAATGCGTAAATATTCCCATGACCTTGGGAAATCCATGAGTCTGCATCATGTTTAGAAACTCGAAGGTCTCCATCTCAAATCCAAATTTGGCATCGACACAAAGAAGTACAAGGTCTGCAACTTTTGCAACATCCAGCATGGCCGTGGCTACATTTGGGCACTCCAGAAATGTGACGCGCTTTGATTTGGATGTGCACACCGTAATAGGGCCAGTGGGATTTGTCATATTGTGATTCGTATAAATTTTGACCAATGAGCGAATCAGAGTTGACTTGCCCACACCAGGTGGACCCACCACAGCGACTAGACTAGGAGGTCCCTCCTCCACCCTTGCAGAACGTCGATCATTGAGAGGAACGTATTCCTTCTTTTGCGATCTATCGAGATTACGTTGTACGTTACGCTGAGTACGAACAATGTTGGCAACAGAGAAAGCACGTGGGTTGTGCCTGTCTTTGAGCGTTCCATCCTTTTTGGACTTGAGCGTTTTCTTCTTCTCGCGTCCTCCACGGCCAGATTTTGTGGTTTTATGGGAACGGTTTACCTGCTGGTCAACGTTGGATGCCGCGGAAGCCATTGTGACTGCCGGTGATTAGATGATGGCGATGGGATAGGAGCAGATCTGTAGGAATAATATGTAGAGATCGTACCAGTACATAGTGGAGTACTATGAGTTATCAAATCGTCGAAGTTTGGATGGATTGTGCACTAGAAGAAGCATCGGAATTCGGATTGAGATTTTAGACCAAGATTCTAGATTCTAAATTCTATGATCTGGATTCTAGGTGTCACATTATCTCAGAATCCATTTCTATTTGATCGATATCCGTTCATAACAATTTTAGAGTTGCTCACCTACACCCATACACACCCATTTGCTTTCATAATATGTTTGATTCTTCACTTTCTCAAAACATTGAGAATCTCTGTGTAACTGCAGATGAGATGCGAAGAGACAGGCCGAGTACATATAACTTCTTTGCCTACGTCTGAAGTCTTGGGCTTTCAAGAGAACATGGAAAGCAAAACCGTAGCGTCCACTGGTGACACCTCAAACGTGACAGATGACGAAAGCATCGGAACGTTTTCTACAATTACATCCACCCACTTTAGAGGAGACTATTACCAGGATACCACTTCATGTGGTGTTGTAGACAATATTGGGGAAGGACTTATCATTGCCTCCTCCTTACTCCAAGAAACATTGGTAGATACAGGCGATGCCTTAAGACTCATACTGAATACAGTTTATTCACCAGCTTTTTTTGCGAACACACGAATTACAGAAACAGTTTCTATGATGAAAAGGAAGATCAGGAATACCGCAGAGCTGAGAAAGGAGAGAATCTACGAAAAAGCTAGGCGTATCGAACAGGAGAAGAAACTGAGAGAGGACGAACGTCTTCGACATGATATGGCGATTGCTCGTAATGAATGCGCAAGTGTTGCTGATATGTGGAGAATGAAATAGGGTGGTAGTGGCTTCGTCGATGGAAATCAAAGTAAATAGATGATATCTAGAAATTCTTCATGTCTGATGCATGTTGAAAAAAGGTTGTTGAATGTATCTAAAACTTCAAATACTGTAGTTAAATCGAAATAAATCAGGTATTAATTCATTATCTCTTCTGATTTAGATCTTGCTAAATGTCAGCATTGTGCAACAGTAGTTAGGCTGCTATCTCTCTATGGTCAAATCCAAACCCACGGAAAAGTGGATGTCCAAGGCAATAAAGTAGTGAAATTGTATGAAATATTGAGTAGCATTAAGAGTCAACATTTAATGTGAGGATATTTTGAGGAAGTAAAATCAGACTAACGTTTAATCCGAAGAGGAGGAGTAATGACAACTGCCTTGTTTGATCTATCTACTTCATTAAACATTGATGGATATAAGTCTGACAAAGTCAAGTTAGGACATGAAATGATAGAAACTTGATAAACACAATTAGAAATTATACTAAAATGTTTCGCACACTGAGTTTAATGGTGTGTGTGCCATTAAATTTTCTTCATTCATCACAAATATGAGAGAGGGAGATTCATTTGAGAATTAACTTTTATTGGATCATGAAACTACAGCTTGTAAATAATGCAGCAATTATGGAAGTAGATCAATTCCCCAGATCGCAATACACTGTGCCCTTCAATGAACCAACCCTTTCTCATAAAATACTCCAATCTCTTGACAAAATTTAAAACTCAGGCTGGATCAGATCTCCAGATGTGCATGATCTGAAATGAGATTGGGCAAGATTCAAATGCAGAGATCTGGAGATCTGATCTAGCCTCAATCTCTACCATGCAACCTAATAAATATGTTGTAAGTGTGTACAAGAACTCTTCCAGGTAAAGTTCCAACTACTGACCTCACTCTCAATACTGTCCAGAAGGATGTAAAGAAGAGTCACAGTCCTCAGTTCTCCCTTGAGGACGTTAGAGTCATTAGACGATTGAGAAAGAGAAACCCATAAGTAGCATGGATGGACGTTTGCTGCTTCTCTCCACAACCATGGCTTCTTCCTTGCATACAACAATGGGCTTTACATCCACATGAAGTTTCAAAAACTACCAATAAAATGGCAGTGTCTCTTCCTGATTTGAGGTATTTGAGTTAAAACATATTTAGTAACACCTTACAGATTTTGCTGGTAGAAAGACCTTCAATGATGAAGAAGCTATTATCTGTTCAAACCCACATCAGAAACTGTCAGTCCCACATCTGAAATAAGTATTGAGTCTGTGAAAAGTGAAATGGATAACAAAATATTTTAAAATTTTCTACTAAGGATGATGTTGGTAAAATTATTTTCAAGTTTTACAGGTCACAAAAAGTCTAGTTTCTCAAAGATATAGGTACAGTTCTAGAATAGTTTTTTCCTTTGACAAAACTTTTATTCATTATTTTGCACATTTTTGCAATGACAGCAATGAAAATCACATTATCCACCTACCATATTTGTCTGTCAATAGTCCCATTGATTAATAGTACCCATTTTAGAAAAATGTACATTTAAGCTAACTTATTTCCTCAATTTCTACACATGTTGGTGCATACATAAATCCACTCTAGATTAGACCAACTTTCTGCCCATATGTAATATGTATAGGCCAATATGAAAACTAGAGCATTGGATGTGTTTATATCATTTGAAAATGCTTTGTAAGGCCTTTCTGGAAACATTACGTGCAATCTTTGTGAAAGGAAAATGATTGACTTATTGAATTCCTATGGTAGTAATTTTTGTGAAAACGTTATGCATATCAAATGACAGTGGGAATTTTATCTCATATAGGCCCCACCATAGGGGGGGCTAGATACTACTTCAAAATGTGGAGTCAAAGTTTTGTACATTTGCTGGGGACTACTGAAAGATAAATATGAATATATAGTACTACAAATATAATGTATGTCTCTATAGTATTATGTACTGTATTCATGTAAAAAAATCGAGTACATACTATAAAAGAAATATTTTCATTGGATAGGTAAAGTTTTATTGCAGGATTCAAGTTTTATTGCATGACTCATGTTTAATTACAAGAGTCATAAAAGTCACATGATACAGAAAAATTATTTCTATTTTTTAAATGAGTCTCACCATTCCATATATAATTGCAGGATTTGAGTTTTATTGCCATACTCAAGTTTTTTTGTAGGCTTCACTCTTTTATGCTGTAAGCATATTGAGCATGTTCAATATGGTATGGTACTTTACTTCTAGTATCATGCCATAACATTTTTTTTCTCTATTACATAAACATCTCTAGAGAGTCATCATAATGGCAATAATCCTTTGCTGTCAAGCAACAAGCACTAATGTTCAAATTTGTCACTATATCTACATACTTTTTCGCAAATCAATGTACCCAAAGACTGGTAGATTTCTTCAGTATAACCTCATGGATCTCCAAAGCCAAATCTTTTTCTGAATGCTTTTTAGCCTTATTAGTAACCATGATTTTCAGTAGGATGGTGATCACTTTCACTGACAAATAATACAATAAGATGCATCTTGTTCAAATGACCAGACTACAACTTTCTTATCAATGGAGCGAAGATAACTGGGCGTGATCAATATCCCTAATGTGTTGCTCATTACATTTTACGTAATTAGTGACTTTCTGAGTTTGAATTATTGCGTCGACTTTGTCCCAACCAACCATCAATGCCATGGGCCTGAAGGATAAAGACCTTTTGAACTGTTACTTTTATGAAAACACTGGCCCTAAAACGAGCATATCTTGGTTATAATCTCAGAGCAATGTTAGTGTATAGCTTTAAGAAGGTAATGCAAGCATCAAACATGCTCTTTCTGCTTACACTTTTTCAATACAATACACTCGCAGTAAAATGAACCAATATTGGGTATAGTTCCTGGATAATGTCAGTGTAAAGCTCGAGGAGAGTAATGCAAACAGTACTCTTCCTCTCTTCATTCATCTCTGGCTATCCATGATGCACTTTCGACATTTCAATCTATTCAGGCATATTTAATGTTAGGAGACGCACAGTTTATTGACAGAATCTAGCAAAGGATGAAAATATTTTATCTGTGTCAATGGCCATTTTGTCTGCTATTTGTATTTAAAAAGTAAGTAAAATTGATCTGTTAAAGAATGGATTATACAAATAAAACTTGTTGTTTCTGCTGCACTCTTCACAGTAACTGGAAGCGCTAGTCTGATTACACTTAGTCACACAATGTGAGCTCATTCTTTATTGATTGTAGCAATGGCTGTGATGGCACTCAAAATATCATCAAGCGTTTCTTTTTGAATGGCTTTGTCAGAGATCTTTTGATCCTTTTATTGAGCATTGTCTTTAAATGTTGATGGAGTTAGTCCCTTACTTGCAGTCTCTATTTTGGCTCTCCCAGGCATAATAAATGAGTGATACTGCTAATATCAGGAGGAACTGCTGTAGCCATTCTGATCAGTTTGCATGTATTTTTGTCTTATTAGATAACACCCATACGCATATGTAAGACCTAGCAATAAACTTAAAGTCATAATTTTGTACCACAATTATACTGAGAAAGAACCTCTTTACCTAGATCTCTAATTTTGTTGATTTTTTTAAACGTTATAGTTTTGAAAATAATATTATTACAATACATGCTTATTATTATTATTTTGGTCTATTGTATTAGATTCTGACCACCTTTTTAATAATTTCTGACTAATTTTCAGCAAATGAAAATATTTCTTTCCCTTTATTTTTATTTCTCAACTTTTTTATCTGAATTAAAATGAAACCTATAAAGGACCATAATATATTGTATTATGCAACATATAATTTAATGTTGTATAATTGAGATACTTCTCTCACTTTTTCATGAGCTAATCTTGATCTAATTCTTTATTAAAATCCAAACCCCCATCAATGCTTTCGTTGTTACACTGATCTCTCAATATTTTCCCATCAAGATTTTTTTCTCCCTGTGCTTATTTGAAGTCTGCATAACCACATCATTCAATCTAGAAAAGCATTGTTTTCCCTATTTTGATGCTGTCACAAGCGGCATCTAAAAAGACGGTTGTCTATAATTTATTATGTTATATATTTATTTGTTTCCCTATTTAATGATAAAAACAATTTAAATTCCTTCGCAGGTTACTCGACCTTCAGATTCGTTTCTCTTTTTATCCAAAGAATGTCTTTGAAATAAATTTTCCGATGCAAGACCTGCAAGACAATACCGCGAGACTTTTTGCAAGACTTCAATCTCGTCTCGGTTATCCCATGTATCGTGAGATCAGCGAGATACTTCCTCATAAGAACTACTCTCATACTCTTTCATATGAGAGTGTCTCTGTGCTTGATCTGATATACTACTCATTCTTCTTCTTCTAGGTATACCTAGATACAATACTATAGTATATAGTAAAAGTCTTGGTTTTATTTTTGTAGTAGTATATTTTGGCGAACCTTAACAACTCATCAACTATTTTAGGGTCGTTCTAGACAGAGGTCGGATCCTACCTCCAAGGTAGGATGAGAAGTAGGACGAAAAAATTACGAAAAACGACACTCCAAACACAAAAGTAAAAAGTATAGGTTGGTTTGGGTGTACTGTAGTAAGTAAATTAGCCCATTTTTACCTAGCAAATTAACTAGTTCAAAACCATGGCGATTTCT
>JALLAW010000085.1:0-19134 GCA_036939535.1 Cyclotella kingstonii | reverse complement strand
CCAAAGTCCATATATCATAAGCGTCACCAAGCCCAATGACAGACCTGATGAGGGTAAGTATGTTGGCTTTGCTATCTCCCTCCCTGAACACATTTAATAATTCTTTTATTGAATTCTAAGTTCCACTCTATGCTTGTTTGGCTTAGGAGCTCTATACCCCAAAATTGCCCCCTCATTCTTAGGTTTGTTTTCCCCTTTTGACGAGTTCTGGTGGGTGTTATGGTGGCTTTGGTTCGATCTTTGGTCATTTTGGAATGGCATTTTTCTTACTGAGATTCAGGTGGATTTGGAGGATTAATCTGTGATTGCAATGAAGATGTCTCACCTTCCACCCAAGATCATAACTCTTCCAACATCCTGAACAACTGTCCACAGCAAGTTCTCCTACAAATTTACCACCTCCCTTTCATCAACCCCACTGCACTTCTGATGATATCAGGGCCAAGATCATTCAGCAGTTTCCCCTTCGCATGCATGATAAGCATGCGGGAGCAGAAGGTCTCTCTAACAAGAATATTGACGCAGTGAGAATGTGGTAAGCGTTATTTGGTTGCGGCTTTATTTTTGTTTGACTTTTGTACAAATAATGGATGTTTTTGGGCTGACTTTGGTCCTACCATATCCTCTAAATGTCAGATGAGACCTGTGTAGGTAGGATGAGATGCTGATATCCTACCTGAAATCCTAGTTTTATGCTACTTTTTGGTAGGATCCGACCAAAAACATTGAGTTTTCAAAACACTCGTCCTTATTGTAATAATGGGTACACATTCATTTTATGACTACTTTTAATCAACCATAACATAACAGTAGCACTAGTGCAAACATTGGCATCATACCGATGCCATGACTGAATCTGATTGTGGCGAAATAGTATTGGCGTGATCTTTTGGATCATGTCATGAATAAAAATAATGTCAACCCATCGAATGGATAGAGAGGTTGGTCATGAGGTAGGTACTGGGCTTACTGTAACGCACTCCTGTCTGTACGATGTTATTCTTAGGGTGTTGTGGGGGTTTCCTGGGGAGTTTGTGTGTGTGCCAGGAGAAAGGTTGGCCTTGTAGGGGTTTCGTGAGTTGAGCGGCTATCATGTATTTGGTGTTGATGTGCTGAATGGTGAGTTCTTGGTGGTGTATCTGTTGATGTATGAGGCCGATATGTGCTCTGACATTGTGGTTAAACTGTTTGGAGCTTTCGGGACTTTGGTTAAGAGTGTGATTGCGGAGGTGTTGTCTTAGAAGAGCAGGGGTGGCTGGAGATGGTGACCCTGTGCAATGAGGAAGCCGTGAATGTGCTCGATTTTGAGGGTGGCATCTTATGGTACTATGACCTCAGAGCGATGGTGGAACTCTTTGCTTCTAGGACTTGGTGTTTGCTGCTGGTGAAAACAGGCATGTTTCCAAGCTTGATGATGACGCTTGTGTGTCCGGACAAATATGTGTGGTAGACAAAGGCGGCGTTGACATAGCAGTTGATATGGTGAAATTGGCTGTTGTCAAATAGGTGTGTTTTGGACATAGTTCCTTTTAGATAGCCTAGGATTCTCTCTAGGGCTTGCATATTACATTGTCTGGGCTGTTTTACTTTGGTCCAGAGGAAGAGTACGGAGGCTGAGATATCAGGACGGGTGCATTTGCATAGGGACAGGAGTTTGGCTATGACGCCATGGAAGAGTTTGGGATCTTCTGCTGGGGGCCAATGTATGAGTTATCATTTAAGTTCTTTGTAGCCAGAGTCTTGTGTATCAGTAGCTCCTTGCCGTATGCTTTAAAAGTTTCCAAAATGTAGTACCCATACATAACATAATTGAAGTAGGATGAAACGTGATGGCCATACCTAGATTTCATAGTTCTTTTTCTCGTTTATTTTGAATGTCAGCGTATTCTATTTTTAGGAGGTTGTGGAAACTATTGATAAATGCCATATTGGCACATGTACATAATATGTCATCTACGTTGAGGACTATGGTGAGTTGGATGTCATTTTAATGCTTGTTAAAGACGCATGCATCGTAAGGATTTTTTGCAAAGCTGTGACGCATGAGAAAATCTGTCAGCATACGGTACCACAATAGGGCGCTAAATAAGTTGTTGATAGTTCTGTCATGGGTGATTGCTCTGTTGATGGTGATTTGGGGCTTGTGATGGGGTTCTATGGGCTCATCATGTTCTTCATTAGTTTGGGTTGGTACATGGGAAGTAGGGACGGTGGGGAGTGTCATTATTACTTTGCTTTCTGGCATGGTGGGGCCGTTGATGCTTGAAAGTGTGAGACGGTGTGTGTCTGCTAGTTTGTTGACTGTCCCAATCACAACGTCATTTACCGTCATTTTTACCCATAGGGTTTCTCACCTGTGTCTGTTCGTTGAGATGAAAGAAGAACCAAGAGGCATTAGCGTTAGACGTGGGATATAGAGCGATGCATGGTACGGTTCTTGATGAGTTAACGTTGTTGTTTGTTTTGCCATTCGTGACATCACAGTAGTCACCAAACTTTAGGTCGAAATCTGATTTAGGCACTCATCTGCCCACAAATTTCACACGTAGGCTGGAGGGGTCTAGAAGACTGAATGTGCGCCTGCAGTTGAGCAGGTCTTTTGTGAGTATGAGTGGAAGATGATATGGTAGTGTGGACAGCACTTCGCGGATGAGCTCTCTAACCCTCCTAATGCAGATGTCTAACATCGATAAGTGATTGCCTGCTCCTCCTAGGTCCACCTCTATGCCTGGGAACGAACCTGTAAGTGCCTTGAGTCTGGACTGAAGGTCTATGTGTACCACCACAGGCCCAAAACCACTGCTCCTAAGGATGGTGATGTGTTGGTTGAGGGGTAGACCAAGATTATCTTTGGAGAGGCCATCTAGTTGACAGACCAGGAGTAATTGCGGGCTGCTGATCGAAATCAGGATTTTTTTGCCTGCTACGTGCATGAAGTCGGCGGTCACTTGTTCTTTCAGTAGGTGGTCCTGTGGGGTAAGTGCTACTGATTTCCTTGTCGCTTTTCCTCTGACATGCTTGAGGATAGGCCCATATATTTCAAATGACCTTCTGACATCGGCTGTTGTTATTTTCAGGTACTCCACCATCCCATCAGCCACCATTCATAGAGCTTCTGTTTCACTGGGGAAGCTGGGGTTTACCACAAAGATTCTTGCAGCTCTAGCACCATCCACTTCTCTCTTCGTATAGATTCTCTTCTTAACAGTTTGCGTGATGAGTACTAGTTTCTATTTCCAGGTGGAGAAGTCTGCTATATACATTAAGAGATAGCATGCTAACAGGACAATCGTCGCAAGCAAGGCACTCGAAGATGCCTTCCGTATTTGTCTGTCAATAGTCCCCATTGGTCGATAGTCCCCACTTTAGTGATTGTATGTTTAAGCTAGATTAGTTCATTCATTTTCTACACAATTGCATAATAATATATAAATAAATGAATCTTAGATTATAGCAGCTTTCTGTTCACATGCAATTTGTAAATGCCAGTATTGAATTACATTGGGAAGAAGTTTTTGCTGCTGGAAACCAAGTAAACTCTGTCAGACATAATGCATTTATACATCATTTGACAGCGCTTTATAGTGCTTCCTAAAAACATTCAGTCTATTCCTCCGAAGAGGAAAACGATTGATTTATTGAATTCCTATCATAGTAGTTTTTGCAAGAATGTAATGGCATATAAAATTAGAGTGGGATTTCTTTCATTCTTACATTTTTTGGTATGTGTCTCAGATTAGTCCCCGCTATATGAGAGGCTTACATTCAACTAAAAAAACGAGTCAAAGTTGTGTACATTTGCTGGGGACTGTTGACAGACAAATATGGTTGCAGCCATCTCTTCTGGTGGATCTGCGTTTTACCTCTGAATGACTTGAATGTAGTATAACACTCTTGGAGGTCGGTAAGTAGATGCGTGCTGACTACATCCACTTCACTTCCTGAATCCAAGATCACCAGGTTCTTATCCAGGTACATTAACATGCAAAATAGTGTCGCATAACTCCTTAGCATTTTCATATCCAATCTTTGGTGTACTCTGCCTCATTGTAGTATTTGTTTATTTTTTTGCAAGCTGCACTGGCAAACACATCCTTCTCCAGGCATTGACGGGCTATGTGGCTGGGTGAGTTACAATTGTAGCACATAACTTCTTTTTTTCGTTTTTCTCTCTCTTTTCTTCCCACCTCCACCATCAGCAGGCTACCTCTCAGGAGTTTTTACTGTATTATCCTCTTCACTGCGTTTTGGGTTGGAGCCCTGCTACCGTTCTGACCTCTACTGCCTCTCCCGCGACCCGTTCATCCTCCTGTGCCTCTTCCTTGCATTGCCATGAAGCTTACACCCATTGGTGCGTCTCTGACAGATTTAGATGCTACAGTAAAATTCTTTGCTGCTTCGTAGACTTCCAAGTAGGTTGCAGGTCCTGGTTGGTGGTAGACAGGGATCCCATTCTAGTAGCTATGGATGAAATAGTTGTACTATTTTCTGCTTAGCTTGTGCAGGAAATTGATGGCTGGGACCCTATCCGCAGCATCTATACTTCCCGCTGATTTCGTAGTGTCCAACTTATCTCTAAACCTTTCTTTGAACTGATACATTGTCTAGTAGTCTCCCATCTGCAGTGGGAAGAGTTGGCTCTTGCCTGCAATGCTCTTGTCTGCAATGCTCTTGCCTGATCGTTTTGCAGCATACCTCCCAAGCCATGGGTATCAGTGATTACATTCCACAAGGCCAGAGGATCATCTTTTCCTTCCTCAATGATGTTTCACTCTGATTGGTGCTTCACTAGGTCTTTGTTGTCCTCACTGAGCTGGTTCCGAATGTAGACAAATATGCTTGGGCGTTGATTCTCCATTTATGAAATCTTTCTGCCTCGTTCTTTGTGCGCTTCCATCAGATGGCTCCTCTCTAGTCCATAAGGGTCATTTGTCAGGTCATATTTCTTCAAATCTATTTTTGGTGGTTCGAAGTATTCTTTCATCTCAATGAGTCCTCATAGGTATCTGTACTTCTCTGTACAAGCCATGGTGATTGATTCCTTAAATACATGAAAATGATTATGCTTTCCCAGTCATAACAGAGGTACTCCTCCTGTTGGTCTCAGTCAGGGGGGGTGGACCTCGTCCTCCCTGTCTTAAAAATTGGTTGTTGCCGCAACTGTTGTTCCTTCCTCAATCTTGTCGGTCTTGGTCCTTTCCTTCTGCTCTAACACTCTCATTGTTAGACTGCATCTGTTGAGTTTTCTGAACACTTGTCATCATTTCAATAATGGGTGTAAACTTATTTTATGACTGCTTTTAATCAAACAGAACATAACAGTAGCACTAGTGTCAAACATTGGCATCATTGCTGATGCCATGACTGAATCTGATAGTGGCGAAATAGTATTGACATGATCTCTTGGATCATGTCGTGTGTAAAAGTAATGTTGACCTTTGGCATGGATATATAGGTTGGTCATGATGTAGGTACTGGGTGTACCATAACGCAAGCTGTAGCTGATGATGGTAATGAAGATGTCTCACCTTCCACCCAAGATGATAACTCTTCCAAGATCCTGATCAACTGTTCACAGCAAGTTCTCCTACAAATTTTATCCCCATCCTTTCATCAATGCTGCTACACTTCTGATGATATCAGGGATGAGACCATTCATCAGTTGCTCCTTTGCATGCATGAGGGTAAGTTATCATGTGGGACCATAAGGTCTCTCACAAGAATTTGGATGCAGTGAGAGTGTGGTAAGTGTGTTTGGTGTTTGCTTTATTTTTGTTTGACTTTTGTACAAATTACTGATGTTTTCAGGCTGACTTTGGTCCTATAATATCCTTAAAAAGTTGGATCGGACCTGTGTAGGTTGGATGAACTGCTGGTATCCTGCCTGAAATCCTACTTTTATCCTACTTTTCGGTGGATCCGACGAAAAATACCCCTGTGTAGAATGGTCCTAGAGTTTATGGTTCCTAACATGTACAAACAATTCATGTCAAAGACCTCTCGTCCTGCTCGCCTTTTCAACTCCATCATTGTTCAAACACAACTGATTAGCAAGAAAAAACTACTGAAGGCGGCCATCGTACTGTTGGCAAGTAGTAGGAGTATCACCTCAAGCCCACTGTTTTCTCTGAAACATCGTTATCATCGTTATCATCGTTATCACTATAATCATCATGCTCATTTTGAATCATCACCATTGTCAACAATAATCCTAGCGCACTGCTACAACCAGTTTGTCAAGCATCTCATGACATCATTATCTCTTCAACAGGAACTTTATCTTGTATTGACAGGGACGAGAGCTTTACGAACGGTTGCCTGCCTCACGCAACAGCAGCTTCGAGACCACTACTCTCTGTCACCATCGAGTCGAGACATTCTCCGTATGTCATCTGCGTTAAGAAAACCACCATCATTCATCACTCCTCGACATCAATCATTCCATAGTTCTTCTTCTTCTTCTTTCTTTTGCGCCAATAAAAGTAAAAAAACCATGTTCTCAACTGAGAGAAACGAGAGCAACAGAAAGACCTCAGAGAACGAGAAGAAGGAGATTGATTCAAATGAAATTACTATTCTAACCACTACCATGCCGGCAAGGACAAACATACAAACTCGTCCCTATCGACCACTTGTTGTTGTACTGGCGGGACCCACAGCAGTTGGAAAATCAGATGTGGCATCTCAACTCTGCTCGCACTCCGTTGCAACAGATATTATTGATCGGCATTTTCAACAGGAGAAACAACAGGAAGAATCATCTTCCTTGCTCAATAATACTATCCAAACTCAAATTCTTACACGAGGACATGTCATCTCGGCAGATTCGGTGCAAGTGTACAAAGGAGTTAATATTGGTGCCAATAAGCCATCCGAAGAAGAAATGGAGCGCACACCGCATCATCTTGTGGGTGTAGTAGATCTTCCGAAGCAGATAGAGGATGAGAATGCATCAAGAGAAAAAAAGAACGATAGAATCTCATCTTCCATGGAGAACAGACAAAACACCCTCTCTTCATACAATGCTGCGGATTGGATGAGTGACGCAGAATATATTGTGAGACAGCTCACAATGTTGGAAGCAGAAGATGGACTTGATGTGACAAGCACACTCCATGAATCAGAAACAGGTGGAATTTCAGATGAAAAGAAACTGGCACGAATGCAGCTAATAGACACAACATTAAAGTGTAGCCTTGCCCCTGCCTGTACGAATCACGAGAAGCGAACACAATCTCAAAGACAGCCAATCCTGCCCGTTGTAGTCGGAGGAACCATGATGTATCTGCAATGGCTGGTACATGGACGACCTGACGCGATTCGTCCTACAACTGAAGCGGTGAAACGCGCAGCTAGTAGGATTTCTAAATTTAGAATAAACTATCCAGCTAGTCTTAGCGCTGCTGCTGCTGTAACAAGAGTAGCGGAGAAGCCTTTCCATAGCAACAATGTTGTGAATGACTTCTCAGGTGAAACGTACAAATGCAACAATGTGGCTACAATAGATGAAGAAAATGACGCTGATGATGCTGCTTGGAAAAGAGCTAAGGATTATGTCTGCTCATTGGGACCAGTTTTTTCCCAACGAGTGGAAAAACTATGTGGGAGAGACTGGTACCGTCTTAGACGATTGCTAGAGGTAGCGTATACATTGGACTCTTACAATGTGTTGTCATCACCGGAGAATGATGAGAAAGTATTGATTGATGAGGAGACATTTCTTTCAGGGCTCACTGAAAAAGAAATTTACACAGGCATTCGATCAGGGAGCTTGTTAGATTCAGGATATGATGTCCGATGTTTTTTCCTCTGTCCCAATGATCGAATGCTCCATTTCCATACCGTAGATAAGAGATGTGAAGATATGATATCACGGGGTCTTCTTCGTGAAACTGCCAATCTTTTTTCATCAGGATGTCTCCCAGAAAAATCTCTCATCACTCGTGCAATAGGATATCGCCAGGCAATAAAATATCTGATGCGCGAAGACGCTAAGGAGAATGATCATGATGCATTTCTAACATTCGTGGATGACTTTGCAACTGCTACGCGACAGTATGCAAAGAAGCAGATGCAATGGTTTCGGCACGATGCAGAGTTTTTCTTTGTTCCCGTGAAAATGGAATCTGGTAAAACAGAACGGATAAAAGAGGCTTCTGAAATCATCGCAAGTTTGTGTAAATTGCCTCGTGATGAATTTGATGCAAAACTATATTTTAATACTGATACGTTTGGAAAAGAGAATACAGGATATTCAAGTGATAACTATCGTTCTTTGTCTGCTGAAACAAAAATGAGTAATGAGAAACAAGGGAAAAACATGAAATTCTTCATTAGTAAGAGAGAAAAGTTTTTTGTTGGATCAGTTGATCTAATGAATATCTTGGCAGAAGCTGATGAATGTTCACGAATAGTACAGAGTTCTATGAAGAGTTCAATGAGTCGATAGAAGTCACTATATGATTCATGTAGGTGAAATTTTAACAACCTTACATCATCTCTAGCATTGACTCAACATCATGTCTTTTCGGCCTTAGTATTTGAGGCACTTCTTTGTGTTCTTGGATGAATGAGTGGTAAAGTTCTTTTGTCATTTCCTCCAATATTATGAGTTTGGCCATCTCCTTTGATTTTAGAGTTTTCATAACTTAGCAACTATTGATCACCAGTACAATCCCTAGAGATTTCAATGAGAGTCACACGAAACTTATTGTCAAGATATAAACACTCAACCTTTGAATAATTGCAACAATCCGTGAATAGATAGATACACTGAAATTTTGTGTGAATTATTTATACATGACTTTTGCTGACGCAGTTGTGCATTCATTGACCGTGAATTGAGAAGATTAATTTTATTCTTAAGATACATTATCATTCTATGATCATCATGAGCCGTAAGTGAAATTAATCATGGTAACAACATTAAATGTGATGGATACAGATGTATATGAGAATAATCGATGATTATTGGATTGACCAATCCAGTCAACTGCCACTTTCATGAATATCATACATCACAAGAATATTGAATAGGATAAATCAATTGAATTTTGTCTTTAATAGTGTAAATAAGTTAGCAACTATTGCACGACAGAATTTAGGAAAGGCAAGCAGATGTCATCGTTTTGTCCTGATACAGTATTTGCATTTATTCAAATGTAATGACAAAGAAAGGAAGGGAGAATCTGATATCATTTAAATTCTTGAGTTATCTCATAAATATTTTCATGCAAAACTGTGCTTCAGTAGGGTGAGCGATTCATGTCGCTACAATCCATTGCCATCTCCTATAACTTGAAAATACACAATTATGGCATAAGAAAGAAGGACCTACATTTTATTTGGTCTCTGAACTGGCGCTTGTTCACAAATTGAACAGGTTTTCATGTAACCTGATACAAGCCTAAGTTGTCATTTACTTATTATTGAACTCTCATCCTCGCCCTGGATTAAAGAGACGTCCTCCCCCGCGACCACGACCTTTCAGTTTATCTGATAATCTGTATGGTGCCTCTTTACTTCTTCCAAAATTGGAATCAATTGCATCCATCGTCAAAGGCCTATTACGAATAACTTGTAACTTTGTTTCATCAAGATAAACATTTCCTCCAGAATTTCGAAGTTCAGCACTCTCTGCTTCGTATTGCAAAACTCTAGCCTTCAGCATGTCACGCTCCTTAGCAGCTTCGTCGTCTTGCTTCGATGCGTGACGGGCTAAACTGGTATTCGACGGGACAACAAGCTGCTTCTCTTCCACCTTTCCTTTATTGCCTTTCTTTAGCAACTTAAAATACATACATTCTGCACCATCGAAATGAGGTTGCGATGTATCTCTTTCATGTGGCTTTATATCTGAATTAGACTTCTTTGCAACAAATTGAGGCGCTGCTGGCATCTGACTGGATACCTTCCCTCCCGTGAGAGTTCTCGCTGATACTTTGCCTTTTTCAAGAGCGTCGATGGTCAGCTTCCGAAGTTCACTTTCAAATGCTTCGTCTTGTAGCTGCCTTCTATATGCAGCTTCAATGGCTACCTCGTCGATTTCTTCCTCGTCATTGGATGGCTCTTCACTTTCCTCTTCAGGCGAATCACTTTCACTCTCATCAGGCAGAGCGATGTCATCAGCAGAAACAACCACAGACTCTTCTTCCTCTTCGTCGAAATCCCCTTCCAAACTGTCGCCTCTAGTCAAGGATTCTTCCTCTTCATCAGTCATTTCTACACTTCCCACTGTATCTTCGTCTAAAAGATCGCCAGTTGATGCATCTTGCTCTCCTAGCAAGCCTGCTTGCGCCAAAAGTTTTATATTGGCTTTGACTTCAGAAAAAAAATGAGTTTCTTCCTCAGCAACAACAAATTTGTGCGCCTCCAACCACGAAGTGTATCTTATAAAGGTGGTTGGAGGACTTTGGTAAGCGCTCTCTTTGCTTTGGGGTTTCTGTTTGTTATCCAATGAATGCAACTTTCTCAGCTGGGAGTCTAAAACATCGAAAAGATCGAGAACAGAGAACTCCACTACGATAAAGAATACCGTTAGATTTAGTTTGAGTTCAGTCAACATGTCAGTGAACAGTAAAAGAACATACCGTCACTAGGAAGAGAAGTCTTCACGAATAGGTACCTTTGGAGAGACGCAAGTATTGAATCTATCTTTGCCTTGTTGCTCAATGTGACAATATGAGAGCTGACAGTGTCAAGAATGGTGGTCACTAGCTTGACTCGAAAGGATGCGGTGGGTGGATCGATACGGCAGAATACGCGTGGATCATACGTTGCATAGCGCGATACAGGGATCACTATAGGTACCTCATCCTGCTTTTCTTTGACATCATCATCATCATTCAACTCTTCATCTTCTCGAATAGTCTGTATCACTGTGCTACGAGAAGCGAAAACTTCTTGGCTGTCACATGCCCGTCTCAAGGCATCAGGTATGTTGTGGCCAAAGTTCAAGATGTGATGAGTGATCTGGAAGACAGTCAAAGATGAAATAACAGCTACACAGAAAAGCTCGCCAAATATCCTGGCACATACAAGCGTCCGTTGATGATCACGAAAATTCGGATTTTCCAAGAACCATTGAATTTCCTCCAAGACGCTGTCTATGAGACGAGCTGCTATTTCAGGCTTGACTTGTTTGAGTTTAGCTGCTAGCGAGGCAACGGCTTTCGTTGCCTTGTATCTACCTTTGCGACATGCTTTCATCATATATTTACAGACAAGAGACCCACAATCAAATGTGGGATCACTCCATGGCAAACGCTGGATTTGCTTTGATACGAATGACACTGATTCATCATCCGCTTGCAGGCGTGACGTCAGGAGATGTCGTAGATATGCTTCTAGCGGAGTAACCTCTTTAGATGGTTGGCTAGTTTGGATTGGTGGATTGACCATGAAGATGGCAGAATCAATCATAGCAACGTGGCGTTCATCAAGGTTCTATTGAAGGGTGGAAAAGTTATGGGTTAGATGAGATGGAAAAATACTCTGATTGATAATAGATAACCTACCCGTGCTTTTTTGATCCTCATCATCGTTTCCATCATCTCTGTTACTTTCTGATTAGTATGCTTCATGCGGTACAGATATCGCCCACAATGCTCAAGCATGCAGCATGCGACGTCGATATTGTAACCAGTAAAATCTTCAAGACATCGTTTCAAGCTTCGAAGGATAACAATGGGTGGTGCCACTCGAAACTTGGTCAACTCACTAAGATACCTGGCAGTGCGGAATCTGCTTTCAATGTTTTGATTCTTCTTGAACTTTGTCTGACCATGCATCTGTTGCTCCAGTTCTTCCACAAGCGTTGAGTCTGAATACACTCGATCAAGAATGGCAGCGAAACGAGAGTAGTACGGTAAAAGGTCTAACCTTGTTCGTGGGACAAGGAATAACGTTTTGTACAACCTTTTACGGGAATTCTTGTTGCTTCCATGAGTAACGCAAAATCGCTCAGCTATCGACATTGTAGTTAGAAACGATGAAGAAGATTTAAGACCACAAAATACCTCATGTGATAAGTCAATTTAACATTAAAAGATCGCACCTAATTCATCAATTTTCTCTCTTCTGCTAGCTTCAGGAAGCTCTTGTTCGAGGAGAACCATTAACTTATAGTGAGGCGTTTCTTTGTTTTCTTCATTTAAGTTTGTAAAACGTCCAAAGTTTAGGGGTACCTGAGAAAACTAAATGAGTTAAAAATAGAAGTTAATCGGAGATACCTCACCACTATTAATAGTATCGCCATTAACCTTCCCGTCAGATGCATCATCGATGGTACCTTCGTCTGCATCATCTAAATCGCCATCGTTAGTCTCTACATCATCCACTTCCATTGCAATGACTGCCGTTTCATCTCCTTCCGTCAAACCAAAACCTATACGTGCGTTTTTCTCCTTCTGTTTTTCCAAATCATTGGGATTTATACCCAATAATGCAGGTGGTTTTGTTGCCAATAAATCAGGAATATCACAGTAAAATGAACGCGTTTCTTCATCGTCGAAAGGGCCTAGACGTGCTTCTCGCTCTTCTTCTGTCGGATCGTTTTCATTCTTTGTCCATAAGGTAATTCCCTTACTATTGGTAGCATCTCCATTTTCATCTTCATCCTCGAGAGAAACTAATATGGGAAGATCAACGTCTAAAGCTTCAGAGAGTGATTCGACTGATTTTTTTAAATTTTCTAACAGAATCTGTGCGTCTTTCAGCCCCTTTTCACGTGCATCTGGTAGATTTCCCAGGAGTAATCGATCTTGATCACAACGTTTCTCTAGTTTGATAAGTCGCCGGTGGGTAGCAAGATATGATTGAGACAGACTGCGATATGCACCAAGACAATGGGTATGAAGAGTAATGATGGAAGTTGGAGGGATTGCTTTGGAAGATGTTCTGATTGATTTGTAAGCCTCAACAATAGTTGTCGCCGATTCAAAAAGATCGTTTGAGAGAGCAGGGATAAATGTTGAATCCAAGTCAGTAGTTGTCATAGGCAAATGAGTGGATGTTGATGATGTCTTTTTCTTTTCATGATTCAACTCTGATAGTGCAGGACTGGATTCATAGCTGAAATTGATTTCAACTGCGCCCATTATTGAGTCTTTTTTTCTCTCTTTCTCGGCGATCTCTTTTAGCAGTCGCTCATACTCCATTCTCACAGATCTAGGTACAACACCCAATAAGTCTTGCCCTCCAATTTTTGCCAAAGTAACAATAATATTTGCATCTGTAACAGTATACATAGTAGTATTTTGCGATGAGGAGGGAGCACCAGCTACCTCGCTAATAATTTTGATGAAAGGCTTGACATCCGTAATGATGCCATGCAAAACAAATTCAGTAAGTAGTCGAAAGCACATCCTGCGCTGAATAGGTTCTTCCCCCTCTCCACCTATAGCACTGCTGGCAGCTAAGTGTGTGCCAGCTACCATCGCCAACAAGGAAGGGATCAGCGCGGAGCTAAATCCTTCGTACCGTCTATGCATTTCTACACAAAGCATTACAATGTCAGGGACGTCGCCTAGTTTGATTTTGCTCTGTGCGGGTTCCAGTAAAGCAGCTACTACTTCTTCGACGTAGCGAGTCAGGTTTAAGGTTCGTATGGGGCTGTTCGGACTGGTCAGTTCGGCCTTTGTAGGATAAGAGCCAGATTTGATCTTCTTGACAAAGGCAGTACATTTCTTCAGGTCTGACTGTAGGTTTATGAAATTTCAAGTATATTCAGCGTTACCAATAGGTTAGAAATTGTGGCGAATGCGTCAGGAAGGATGTTCCACAATGGTGTTTCTCACCTTTAATGTTTTTTTCGTTTGCTCAAACAGTTGTCGCTCCACAATTAATGGTGACAATCCATTTGGATCCTTGACTTGTGTATCCAACTGTTCCCTGACTTGTTGACGAAATGTCGCACTTTTGACAAACGCTTCCAACACTGAGATACTCGATTGAACGGAGGCCTCATAGTGAGATTGAATTTTCTCTCTCCTTTCCATTTCAGCAATACGCTCTGCTTCCACTTTGGCAGCAGCAGCCGCTTCTTCTTCTTCTTTCCGTTTTCGCTGTTGTTCTAGCAGTTCCACTTCTGCTCGTGCCGCTTCAGCAGAGGCCAACGATCCCCTTTTATTGTCACCACCGCCCCTTCCTGACCGACTCTGCCGCCTCACTGGAGGCCCTCCACCTGGAGGTCCTCCATGGCTCCTGCCTCGACCTCTACCGGTCTGTCCGCCGCCTCTGCAAGGTCCACGTACAGCTCCTCGAGACGCAGAACTGCCACTGACATTGCTGCTGCGAGCTCTGCTAGAAGAGGAGCTAGGTCGACTTTCTGGTCGTTCCGTCATGGAGAATCAATGATTGTCTCCAATTGTGTCCGCTTGGGATACTTCGAACAGTAGGAGTCGATGTTGGGAGAAAAGGGTGAAAAATAGAAAAAGGATGAAAAAATAGAAAATTCAGTCGGAACGTTCGGAATTTGTTTGTCCCATCTACTCCGACTCCGTCACCAGAATGGTTCCCAGAAAAATTGGACAGAGAAGAGGACGATTGGATTTCTTTATTGAAAAATTGTATTATGTCAGGAAGAAGTGAAATTGAGTTTTGCCATGACACAAACATTCCAAAATAACAATTGGGTTCTCGTAGGATTCTTGATCATCCTCTTGTCGAATGTCTGGAGCTCTCACCAATGGAACCAACTTTCTCTAGCTTCATCCGACGACAATGGTCAGATGCAACCATATTTTCCAGACACTCCGATTGTTCTAGACATGGTCCAGCTGTCTCGTGCCGTCTATGGCCTACGAAACAAGGTCAACTCCTGCTCCGCTCCTCAACCGACAAATCAAATAGATACATTGCTCAACTTTCCCAATGCCAATGCCACTGCCACTGCCAATGGAGCCCACAAGAAAGAGACGCGTCGACTCACACATGTCATTGACAACGATGATTATCAAGATGTATTTCATTTCCTCTTGCCTGCAGGAACGACATGCCTCTACTACTCACATGATTACTCTCTAGGAACACAGGTACTTGTTGTCCGTTCGACTATTCTTCGGTACATCGCTGTGGTTTATGCTGGAACGGATGATTGGAAGACGACCTTGACCGATGGAGACATTTTGACGAGTCCCTTCGGTCCCAAGACTGGTGAAAATTACACCCAAAATCAAAATGCATTTGACAAACTGTTGTTTGATCAAGTGCCACAGGAAGTGAGAGTTCATCATGGCTTCAATAGCGGTGTCTTTGACAACGATGGCTTTGAAAATGTACTCGACTGTGTCACATCGGCACGACTTGGTGGAGACTGTCAAACGACAATTCACCTGCAGAGAGATGCCACTGCAAATACAGCTCAGTTACCCTATCGATTGCTCACTTCTGGTCACTCTCTTGGTGCTGCCAGGTCAGTTCTTCTTGGAGCGGCACTGCATTTGGCGTTTCCTTCTGAGTACATACAAAGCATTAACTTTGGTTGTCCCAAAATTGGAAACGTCGAATGGAGCTATTGGATAGACTCCTTACGTCCAAAGAGGAGTGAATCAGGAAATGACAGTGCTGAATATGGTGGATTTGAAGCATTCCGTTTTGTCAACGGCATTGATCTGGTACCACGACTTCCCGAACTTGTGTTTCAGCATGCGGGTCACACACTTCAAATGAGTACGAGAGGAGAAATCAAGGCCTATTATAATCACTGGGGAGATGAAGACTTGGGGTATCTCGGTGTACCATTTGGATGGGGGGCAGCACCGTATGTATTTCTCCCTGCAGCCATATCGTACCATGAACACCGGTACTATCTTGAATACCTGGAGTATTACCAACCGAAAACGGTTTCATCGACAAGTACGGAACCTACCTATTTCGTTCGAGATTTCGAACATGTTGAGAACAACACAAATGCTCAGATTAACTAGCCATGTATTAGAATGAACAATTTTACTGTATTCACTGTAACGTCACAACGTTTGCTACTTCATCTTCTGTAGCTTGTCCTTATTCACAATATCATTATTGTTGTCATGTTGAACCAGCTACTCATGATTTGCACGACAGGCAAGGAACACTCAACGTGAATTATGAGAGTACTCCTTATCAATTGCACAATTTAGGATGAAAGTGTCGGGATGATGCAATTCGAAATAAAAATTAAATCAGTAAAGTGAAGCATTAAATACTATTTTCTCCAACTGAAATAGTGACATTTGATGTAGTAGTGTAAATGGTGATCTGGAAAGCTCATTATTCTATCAAACTTAACATTCTCTGTAGGAAAAACTGCTTCAGTTTTAGTTTTCCTCTACATTTTTATACACAGCTAACAAAGACAACACAACATGCAAAAACGTAACATCACATCATTTGAACTGCTTTTCGCATGGCTTTCTGTTATGTGCCATGTGAGCAGCTACTAACGAGTTACTCGCTAGTGCAGCCATCAAACTCAATTCTCCTGCAATAACAGCAGCAGCAACTACATGTGCAAGTTGCCGTGCATTATCACCAGGGTTTTCTCCACCACCCTTCACTCCTATTACTTTCAGACATGCGGATTGAGCAGGGAGGCCAGTTCCACCACCAACAGTACCAACTTCAATACTTGGCATAGTGCATGATATCCATAAGTCACCTTCCGAAGTCTTTTCCATCAGAGTAATACAATTTGAACTTTCGACATTTTGAGCAGGGTCTTGACCCGTGGCAAGGAAAACTGCCGTGACGTTGTTGGAAGCATGAGCGTTGAACCCACCAACAGTCCCTGCCATTGCACTACCAATCAAGTTTTTGTTAAGATTGGCTTCAACAATTGCTTGAACGGAGGTTTTGAGTACAGAATGTACTACATCCTTGGGTACTGAGGCTTCTATAACGACACTTTTTCCTCTCCCTTCAATCCAATTCATTGCAGCAGCCTTTTTGTCCGTACACATGTTACCACTGAGAGCTACTAGCGACAGAGAAGGAAAATTTTGTTTCAAACAATCGATCACCGCAAGACTTCCTTTCGAGATCATGTTCATGCCCATGGCATCTCCCGAAAAGCAACGCAGACGAATATACACATTCCTTCCTGCAATGGTCGGCATTGCCTCAATCAATTTTCCAAAGCTAGTTGTAGATTCGAAAGCCTCCTTCAGTAAAAGAAAGTTGTCAGGTTCTTCAATCCATAGGAGAACTTGTGCTGCTTCTTGTGCAGTCGGAAGACGAACACACGGTGCACGTGTAATACCGTCTCTGACGATGGTGCTGAATGCTCCTGATCCTCGAGAGATGGCTTTGCAACCCCGGTTGGTGCTTGCCACGAGACTATTCATGAAACAAGCAAGCGCAACTATTTAGAAACGGAAAGGAGAGTGAGGAGGAAGAAAAAAATCAACTTGTACATACCAGCCCTCCGTAGTTGCCATGGGAATATAAACACTCTCTCCATTCAACGTGATAGGTCCTGCCATACCCACAGGAATTGGAACGTACCCTACAACGATTTCACAATTCGCGCCAAGTACACGTTTATAATCAAGGTCATGCTCATGCGGCAATTCTGCCAATGCATTTACTTTCCCTAAATCATCCAACAGAGAGTTAAATTTAGTGCGACGGACAGTGACTGCACGATATGGATCGAGTAGTTTTTCAAGTTCATGGTCTTTTATCTTGTCTTGAAGAACGAGGTCAGCGATTTCTTGGTCTGATAAGCTTTTGACATTCGATGAGTCGTTGAAGGAAGATTTCTTGAATGAAGTAGTTTCAGCATAAACAGGTGTAGGAGAGGAGTGCCTATGGATGTTTACTACTTTGACGGGCGGATCAGGGCTTAGTTTTGATAGAGAAAGAGTTTGAGATATTGTAAACGTCACAAAAATTGATTGTGAGTGGAAAAAAATGTTAAAAGAGTTGACCTAAAAATATTGAGTTTGAATGTCACTCTAACCTCTCCACTTTCTGCAGCGTACACTGTTGTGAAAGCTGCTGTCTGCTTGTTTTCTCTTGTTGCTGCTTTTGCTGCTCCTGCTCTGAATTATAGACATTATCCACAAAATCATCCAACTCTATAAAACTGATACCAAAAAATCCGAAAAAATAACACAGGAGGAAACTCCAAACAGCCAAGAATCGAATCAATGTGCTAGAATCGTTCACATAGGTAGATGCATCAAGCGCGAATTGTAGAACGGATATAAAGAATAAGCTCGTTGCGACATAATTGGTGATTTTCAGGATGTGCCATTTTGGCTGGGGCTCCTCGTCTGACCCCAACGCTCTTTCAGTTTTTGATTTCTGTTTTAGCTTCTTTTCGGGTTTCAAAATTTCACCCTCGACTGGGACAGCGACGGCCATGGAGGAGCCCTTTCCATAATTTAGGAGGAAGAAAGAAAAGCAAATGCTGATGACAATTACAGCTACGTACACTGAAGCAGATGGCACTGATTCTAGTTGAGCAATGACGGAGTCAATCTGCATGCCTATGGTAACAGGCTGAATAGCATCGGACCGGACCATGGTGCGATACGCTAAGAGATTGAATCCAGTAGTTATTGTGGCCTCACGAATCTTTCTTCCTTGCTTTTTGGCCGAGAAGGAAAGATTTTATGAGATTTTGTGCTTGGGAGAAGCTTATACTTGCTGAAATAACATGAGATCAAGAGTGTAGCCGATAGAAAATTTATATAAAGTGCTCATTAGTGCTCGCGTCGATCGCATCTTGTTGGGACTTATGCTAGAGTACTGCACATTGGAGTATTAGTCATTCCAAGAATATAATGTTATATAGTAGTAGTTCTATATTAGAGAGTAATAATCATATGAACATGTTTGAAAAATACGTCAGACCATAGACATACAACGAATCGTTAAAAAGCTCTATTAAGGACTATAGTACTATATCAATCAAAAGTAGTTTGGCTGGAATCAGAGGTTTTCTAGAGAAGTTATCAAATTCCTCCCGTCACAAAATTTTCGATGTGATTAAAAAGGAATATGAAAATCTAACTTTGAACTTGCTTTCTTTCGCCCTGTCGTGAGTTTTGATCTTGCCAAAACTCACATCTTTGCAAGAATCCAAAGTTGAGTCAGGGTCGTTCTAGACAGAGGTAGGATCCTACCTCCAAGGTAGGATGGAGAGGT
>JALLAW010000084.1:0-18995 GCA_036939535.1 Cyclotella kingstonii | reverse complement strand
AGTTCCATATGTGGTTTATATTTGTACCAATAATATTGACTGAGTTACAGCAAATAGAAAAAAAGTCATATATTAAAAAAAATCCAGAGTAAAATGATGTAGGAGTAAGATAAAATATTTGTTGACATCAACCGACATCGGCAACCATGATGAAACAGATCGTTCGCTTGGCCTGCATATCACTCACAGCAATGCTGCAATCATGCTCAGCTTTTAAAATTCTAGCTCTACCATGTCGGAATCGATTCTTTACATCCTTGTCATCCTATTCTGACACCACCGCCAACATTAGTTCGATTCCTACAATTGCCTCCCGTAGATCTATTCTGAACCACCTTGTGAGCGCATCTACGGCCGCAGCTGTAATGCAGTCTCCATTTCAAGCCCTTGCCAATGATGACACATTAACATCGCAACAGCTACAAGCCTCCTCGTCTGTCAAGCGTCCACCACTCATCAACTGTCTTTACATGATTCTTCGAGTACGAGAAGCGACCGAACAAGAAACGCGGCTGATAACCACTGGCAAGTTCAAAGATATTCAACGTGCCAATGTCAAGCTAGCAGTCAAATTTATGATAAATAGTTACAAGCTTTCGGATAACATTGTTGCTGCCAGCTCGTATCTGACTGGAAATGATAGAATCAATGCCAGTGGAGTGGGAGGGAGTGCCGTCCAGAGTTTGTACACAATACTGGAGTATTTTGATAGTAGTGATGTTGAAAATATCAAGGTATGAGCTTGATCGTCTATTCACTCAGAATTTTGCGAATGATTATTAAAACACCAAATCACATTTCTTATTCTCTTTGATAGGTTGGGAGTGATTTACTTGCCGGAAAAGAGACAATTGTGGTAAAAGGTCTTGAATCAGTGCGTAGGGACATAGATGATTTCATCAGCTACTTTCCGCAGAATGTTGTCGATGAAGTAAAGGCTAAAATTAGCGAGGAGAATGAGTTGAACTATAAAGAGTTTGATCCCGCGCTTGGAAGTATTTTGAATCCTAACCCAAAATAACTTTTTTTGGAACCTGATTAACATATGATCGGAGAATTGATAATCTTATTTCCTTCTGTCCTAATTTGGTATCTACAGTTATTCAGCATAGTGGAGAAAGATATTCAATATACTTGGTGAATTAGATAGGAAAGGAGCTAAGTTAAACATGAGCTCTCTATTGCATCACAGCACTTTCACTTTAATCGTATCATTTGAATAAATTGTGCATTTATTCCGATAAGAATCACTGGCTACCTCTTACTAGTTCAATATGTCATTCTCTCCGACAACCACCCCAATACAGTATTGCTTCGACAAAAACTTCAGGTTCCGCGCGAGACCAAAACTCATCCGTGAGATGCCTTGTAGCCTTTTCCCACTGAGTCTGAGATTTTTTTAAATAGAGAAGAGGTGTTCCCACAACCGCCAGGCCTCCCACTGCAAGAGCTGGAAGGAGTATCATATGCGCCGCAGCTACAGATAGTGTCAACATGGTTGCCGATTTACCAAGTCCAACAGATTGAGACACAAGGTACACTGCGGCTTGTAGAGTTGACCATCTACCAGTTTTGCACCAAACTGCAATACACTCAGAATTGCTATAGAAAACCTGTAAAATCAACAGGAAGAGCATAGGCTTTAAAAAAGGGAAAGTGAGCATCGTGCGTAAAAGGAGAAGTACGTACATGATATGGAGGAAGTAACTCTTCGTTTTCTAAGATAAAATGAGTTCGCGCCAAAACTAATTGAGCAGAATCTGACTTGGGCAATTTGCTAACGTTCTTTTCTAGTCTATCGATTGAGAACACAGACTGTCCATCATCAAATGAGCTTGTGTCATGTGTTGAGGCAGGTCCGACCCTAACTTTATAGTCTCTACGAAACCATTCGGGTTCACCTTCGACATAACCCAATGGGATAACCTCATCCAAAAGCGTATCGTCAATTTTAGAAGTGATTGCATCTTGTATTTCTCCATTATCATCATTAACTGATTGATTGTTACCATGTAGTTCGCTCTCTTTAACTTTGTTAGCTTCCTTTGTCTTATCTCGTGCAGACTTTACTCCTAGCAATGAAGTGAAAAAACTCTTTTTTTCTTTTTTTTCTTTGCTCTGTCCATACGATATCTTGGACCATTTTCTAATCTCTTTTGAATCAGTGATTGCGAGGACATTCAACCGTTTTTTCTGCTTAGGCTTGATTTTTTCCCATGCAGCGACGATGAAATCATGAGATTCTTCAGCTTTTTCTTCCTGCCACGTACTTAAACCTTCCACACCACCTTGACTATCATACGAGGTCAATCCAAAATCAGCAATAATGACGCAATTCTTGCCAGCTTCTAGAACTATTCCATGGATTTGAATAGGATAAATAATGGGGAGCATCTCCCATCGAATAATGTGGTCACCAGGTTGAAATCCATGGTTATCCAAACCATCAAAAGAATCACCATATTCTTCCTCTTCGCTTTCATCTGAATCATCTTTATTTTCATAACCATTAAAAGCTATTTCTTTCAATTTTGATTTCCATTTATTTTGAGTCGCTTGAGTTTGAAAGCAAAACCTCCAGGTCTCATTTGTATCTTTCCGAGTTATTGCAATCTCAAAAGGGGTAGGTCCAGGGTTATCATTCTGATGTCGAGCTTTTACTTTAACTGTTGGAATGCCATCATCATTGTTTGTTCGCATATTCATTTCCCCGCGGGGTTCCATCTCATTACTAGAGACCGAAGGAATCTTCTCTGCACTGAAGTCATCGTTAGAATCAGTGTTTTGACCAGTCGGATGGGAAGGAAGGGCATAATATCTCAGTTTTCCAGAATCCATCAACGTTACACAACGTTGTTCCCATCTATGTTGATAGTATGATCAGCAAAGGAATAAAATACGGCTATGAGGTATTGCGCGTTACAGGAAGCTACTCCTATCAAAAACATCCTAGGGACGAGCGCTGTCTAAGTATGACACATTTTGAAGAATCAAAGTCACTTACTCATGATTTATAATTCCCATATAGTATTTTCCAAATCCAGAGCGCTGTTTCCACGCTATATCTTCCAATATAATGCAATCTGGTGATTCTGATGAATCCTTGCAATCAATTTCTTCGATAGAAGAAGCACGTTCAATAGCTGATAAAATATTATCATGATCTTTCAGAGCCTTGACAGATTCATTTCCGTCGAAATTTTGGCCAATATTGTCTTCGGCAGTAACATCTACTCCATCATCACCACCATTTCGATTTTCGTTGGTAACAGAGTTTTTTTCAAACTCAAAAGAGATAGATGATGAAAATGAAGGAACTCCTTGAATGCCCCACATCAAATTTTCCAAATCTTCTGACGGTAAATTCACATGCCAGTATTCGATTTCGATTCCATTATCTTGTTTCTTTGGTTGATCAATTTGGACATCGTCACCGTAGTCCTCCTCCAAAGGAGAAGAAGATGTCAGTGAGACATGATTCATACGACTACCTTTTTTCATGAAGCTGCCTGGTTCGTTTTTAGAGTGCTCATGTACATGCACTAGCAGATGCATGAGAGTGAGGATATCGTATCAATGGCGAAAGGTTCCAGGAGCGGCAAACTTGCCAAACTTCGAAATCGCAGGAAGGTTACTGGTGTTCTGATTCCTTTGTACCTTCAGTCTTTGATCCTGACATCTCTTCACAGAGAAAACACAGGACGTAACTAAAGGCCGTTCCACACATGTATGTCGGCGACATTTCCCTCAATTAAAAAATCTTCGTGTGTCACGGTAAAACTTGTAATTGTGAGAACAGTAGTAGTAGTACTTATCAGTCTTAAAAAAATTACTCCTAAAAAATATGTAGGAGTTTTTTTTAATGGGTGAGCTATGTAGGTTGGACGATTCCTTTGATTATGCCAATTCTGGGGAGAGATTGCATTCTCTGATCAAAAAATTGAGTGCTGCCTCCACTTTGGAGATGTTGAAAAGAAGGAGCCAATGGGAACCCATTGCTCCTCTCTCACAATTACCCCCCCCCTCATCTCAACATGTATTTTCACGATGTTGATTAAGACTCACCCTCTTTTGTCGCCAAGCAACCAATGATCCTAATATGCTATTACTTTAGAATAAAGATATTCTAATAGTCTATTACTAACAATAACTAGTGCCATTAAGAATAGTAATATTAGATTGGTATTTAGCTAGGACTAGAGATACAGCTACACTACACAGCAGATAGACCCTGCCACCAGGAAAAAAGCCCACATCATATATAGTGAGGGGAATCCCAGCCATCTGGAATCAAAAACCTACGTTGCCTGTAGGGGAAAATCCCAGCCGTCTGGGATGAATAATCTACAGGCCTTTACTGCAGGGGAAAATCCAAGCTGTCTTGGATGAAAAACCTGACCAACCCCACTTGATAATCAACTATTATTGGTCTCCCCACCCTCCATCTCCACTGAAAAGAACTCCCGCAACCAGAATTCGTGAACCCCCCAAACCTCAGCACTGACCTCAAACTTATCTCCTCTTGCAGTTACCTCTTGTTGACATGTTGGATCTTCAACTCATTCCCTCCGCCATTGCAAATGACTTGTTGCATGACCACTTGACAATCAAGTATCATAGGTCTCATCATCCTCCATCTCCTCTGAAAGAACTCCCACAACCGGATCTTTGTTAACTTCCTCAACTTCAGCACTGACCTCAATCATCCCTCCTTCTGCAGTTTCCTCTTGTTGACATGTCGGATCTTGAACTCATTTCCTCCACCTTCGCAAATGATTAGTTACATGACCGCTTGCAATCAAGTATCATTGGTCTCCCTATCCTCCATCTCCACTGAAAAGAACTCCTGCAACCGGATCTTTGTCAACCCCCACAACCACAGCACTGACCTCAAACTTACCTCCTTCTTCAGTTTCCTCTTGTTGATATGTTTGGATCTTGAACTCATTCCCTCCACCTTCGCAAATGGTTTGTTGCATGACCACTTGCAATCAAGTATCATTGGTCTCCCCACCCTCCATCTCCACTAAAACGAACTCCTGCAACCAGATCTTCTTGAACTCCCCCAACCTCAGCACTGACCTCAAACTCATCTCCTTCTGCAGTTACCTCTTGTTGACATGTTGGATCTTGAACTCATTCCCTCCACCTTCGCAAATGGTTTGTTGCATGACCACTTGCAATCAACTATCATTGGTCTCATCATCCTCCATCTCCTCTGAAAAGAACTCCCGCAACCAGAACTCGTGAACTCCCCTAACCTCAGCACTGACCTCAAACTTACCTCCTCTTGCAGTTACCTCTTATTGACATGTTGGATCTTTAACTCATTCCCTCCGCCTTCGCAAATGGCTTGTTGCATGATCACTGGTAGCGTCAGGAAGATGTCTGTCAATTTCGCTGGATGTAACTGTTTGTATGCGTCCTTCACTCCATCTAGTAGCTGTTGGTAGGTGTTTGTCTTGACTTTGTATTTGATCGTTTGGATGACATTAAAAACCCTAGATCAAATACATTGAAATCAGAGGAATGTGGTCGCTGGTTCACCAGCACAATCTCTCTACCTGTCTCTTGGTCGACCGTCACTCAGAGTACATCGTCAGACAGAATGTGTGTAGGTGCATCTTGTTGGAGGTGGATCCTCTGGATCCTATCTGGCATCCTCATAGCCACAGCAGGGAGCACCTTCCCAATCATCCACTCTCTTTAGATTTCTCTGTCTACAGACAGTGGTTCAATGAGGAGATCACCCCTTTGATGATACATGCTTGTCCTCTATGCCCGTTTGTACTGAACGAACGGCCAGATTCTGAGCTTCCCATCGAATAAAGTCCTCCTGATGCTGTCGTAGCTTGGCTGAGCGACAGCATAGAGGAGCATTACTTTCCTTACATGGGACTTGTTCCTTATGTCCTTGCGTGGTTCGCTCTCATCCTGTGAGAGAATGACAGGATCTTTTTTGCTTGTCCATGTGGAACCATTCCTCGTTCAAATGGACAAGGTGAGAGGAATCATTTAAGCTCAAGGAGCACACATTAAGGTGAGTAACACAATGATTTACCCTTAAATATTTATGATCATCAGTGAATGCACTCCTCAGACCACTGATATACCGTTTAACTTTTTTCTCTTTAACTCTCGGCGAACAAAAGTGCGAGAATTACATAGGGCTCAGGAAACAGCAAGCTCAGAGTGCCTCTCTTCACAAGGCATTTCCTTCCATAAATCGTGGTCAATATGTGTTTCTTCCACCCAACAAATTGTTTCTTTCTGGAACAAATATTCATGACACTGCTGCTCTCATCACATTCAAAGGCGTGCTTCCAAATGCGAGAAAAAGGGCGAACAGGACAGTTCAAGTCCTTGCTCTCTATTACCGTCGCCCCCTTGGCAGTGACTCACCATCATACATCATTAGGAGGTGATGCAGGACATGGTTGCGGTTGTCGTCGGTTAAGATGAAAACATCTTTTTTGCAATGGGTAGTGGTGGCATAACGATGGGATTAATTTGGACGGTGTTGAGAACTGTTGTTGGTGGAGAGTGAATTTTTGGGGAGAGTGGGGGGAGAGTGGGGGGAGAGAGGGAGTGACAGTAAAGGGAGGCACAAACGATTCTTTGTGTGTTACAAAAATACAAAATGACATGTATGAAGTTTCGGATGCGCCTAAAATTTTTGGGGCTATAATTGTTGTGCGCTCAAAATTTTGATGATATCTCATCGCGTCACGTAGAGCTAACAAGGACAGCCATAAATAGCGATTTAAAATAGGCATTTTATGACAACCTGTATCACTGCCAATATTTGTCTGTTTGTAAGTGTTTTAGCTGTTTAGAATAGCTATAAAAAAGGGCTACAAGACTGCACTAAGAAATAATACTCGTTCTGTACGTTGAATAACATGGGGTAAAAAATCAGACGAACTCGTGGTTATTGTGCCGATTTATTGAGCATAACTCAAACAGTAATTGTTCAACAAGTACGATTAAGTATCCGTTAGTTTCGTCTTATCGAGAGAAATTTATTGGTATAAGATTCATGGGGCTATACTCAATATTCACTTTGTGAGGAAAGATCGCTAAATTTTCTGACAATTAAAAAATACATAACCAGCACTGACTGTTTCACTTACCTCTATGTAAGACTTTCTCCTTTGGTTGATTCCTATGTTTGCCTACACCTTTTAAATGTTACCGAAATTTGGTGGCTGACAAGTGAGTGCCAGCTCCCTCATCAACCTCATCTTTAAGGCAGGTCAGATTACTATGTCCCAAAAAGATGAAACAAAATTAAATTTTCACAAAGAAAATTCATTTCACTAGTCAATTATTGCTAATTAAACTACGCTAGAATTAATGATTTTCGAGGCATTATGCCTAGATTTAGTTTAGTGTTAAAGCTAGACCACATGGGTAAAAAGAACCGATTTCGAGGGGAAGAAAAACACACTCACACGGGGAAAAAATCTGCTAGCAGGAGAAGAGAAGCCGTATTCATACCCCCTCTCCCTCTGATCAGCGATTTTTGCACGAATTCTTGGAGCACAGAAATCTACATTCCAACGTATCCTCTCATTCATATTTGTCCTAGTTAATGTGTTTCAGCTTGTAGTCATTCCTTCCCTCTTCCCTATTTGAAGTTTGTTCTTCACTGCCTTGTAAGGGTCTTCTTCACGGGAGGAATAGTATCTCTCCTTGATCTTGGTCATGTGAAACCATTTCTCGTCGACATGAACGCTGTCATTCATGTCGTGGAAGTGGAATGTCTGGAGAATTATGTGGAAGATGCAGAAACTCAAGCGGGTTGTTTTGGGAGATGAGGTCAGAGCGCTTTTAAGGACACTTGTAAAGGGTCGAATGACCCCTCTCGTAACAGATAGATCACAATCGTCCCCAAGAAACAAAGGTGTTCGCCGCCGCACGTTGAGTCTTCCTCTTTTTTACAGGTAGACCTTCAAGATGATCCAAAAAGACAGATGCCTTCTTGCGGCCACAGTGGCTGCGTCTCTTGGATGCAACGTCAATGGCAGCACCATCATTCAAACAACGTCGAACACGTGACCAAATAGACGTGAAAGTTCTGAAATCGAGCTAATCGACCCTCAAGGCAGCTTACCCTCCTTGAATTGAAGGAGCAACTCATGGACTATCTGGGCCGCCCTTTATCCGAAGTAAAGCGGCGCTGTGGAGTTGTTCGTAGTAAATGGTCAGGGGGATGGTTAGCAGGGAAATTAACAAAAATGCATCAGTTACAAAATTATCAAATGCTGTTATGTGTTGTGTCGAAAGCCGGTGGGCTATCGTCGAAGCCTTCTGTGGGAATTGAAAATGACTCAACCGTGCGATTGAGGTAAAAAAGTATAGTATTGTAGAGGGACCACGAAAAAACGAATGGTGGTAGTGGAAGTATGGTCAAAATTTCCCAGCGAAGCGGTGGCTGGGGCCACTGTGATGAGGGGAGTGCTGGAGTGTGTGGTGATTATGGTAGGCGAAAAGATTCTGACATCAGGTAACGACTGTAGTTTCTCTCAAAAATTGACACGACTAATAATTGAAAAGCTTAATTTAAGGATAGTACCCAACAAGCATCCAATGAATATCGGACTGTCTTGCCCTAATTCCGAAAAATCTAAATGATACCGCAACAAAATCGCATATATGGGCTTTCTCCACTGGGGCATATCTCAGCCGATACTTGGCTGATTCAATTAATCTCTCTTGCGTTGAATAGCTAAAGTAATGTAATTCAATACTGTGTCAAAATTTTGAATTCCTTTAAAATTATGCTGTAGCTAGCGGGTAGTTTAAATTGAGAATAAAACATGCATTGGTATCTTCTTTAATAACTTTTTTCTAGAAAGAATTAAGAAACGGAAGTACTTTTACTATAAAACCCGCAAAAAGTAAGTAATTCCATAAAAGGATCAACTTTATACGGCCAATATTGATTGAGTTATGGCCAATCAAAAAAGTCTTCACTACAAAAAAACAGAGTAGTAGATACCTCAATTTTCTACAGGAGTTGTACAGAGGAGCTTAGTTGGGACAGCTAAGCTCGCTATACTAGTCGGAGAGTGCTCTCTCACAATTCAGATCTTTGACTGCAACATACTTGCAACCTAATTTTTCCGACCTACTACAAGCTAGTATCAACATAGAATTCTTCTCTGTTACCAGACCCACACTATCACAACGCTGCAACAATCGAACTCTAAAAACATGGCAGCAAAAAATCATGGCCAACACTTGCCTTACTGCCTGCATTGAACACCATCCCGCAGCACTTCCTATAATAGAGGTGGCAATGCTACTGCGGCTCGACCATGCGACAACCAACTATGATCCCGATGTTGAGGTCCTGGCAGAGTGGCATGATCACATGGAAGACAGAAAGCATGGACCTGCCATACTATACCTACCACCATCAATCCCAGGATCTGACATTCTGTTTAAGAGGGATAATTTTTTTCACTGCTACCCAACAAAGTGTGCAACGTGCCAACATCGCAGGAGCCGATCTGTGCAGCTAACATCTTGACCCGCACAAAGGCCTCCATGCAACACAACATGAGATCTTTAAAGCCCTCAGCGGCACGACACGAATCGCCTCGGTCATTTGTTGTTTCATCGTCAATCACCCTTCATCCAATGGTTTCTCTTATAGTCTCAGTCGCGATTGCCAACAAAACGTGAATTGTGTGAAGACCGAGTAGCTCAGCTCTAAATAAATTTGATTCCTCAGAAGCTTTCCAGCTCTTTCTCCTGAACCACCCTTTTTGATACAGTAGAATATCAACCCCAGCCACAAATGTTCGATGCCCTTATTCTATCAAAGGACCCATCAGTCACTGCTATTATGTCTTTAGATCTTAATCCTAACGTGAGCCATTCAGCAAATGCTAACTCTTTTTGATTCATCTGTATGTTATTCTCCATTATCCGTTCTACCTCGCACTTGGTCTTCTTATCGATTCTGACCCAGTTTTCCTCATCTGGCAGAGATACTAGCATATATGTAGTTAAGAATCACTTCCTTTCCTTTACCTTGTTGGAGGCGGGATGTCTTCCGTTAACTTGTTTACCGCCGATTCTTTATTACTGCACCCACTCCCTGTCCTAACAGCCTGATCTCTTTCATACTTTGTGTAGCACTCATCAGATCTGTATACAGTATCATCCCCTGAAACATGAAACCATTTCCTATTCTATGTCCTTGTGATTTCCATTTGCTTAATCTCCCAACTCGTATCGTGTTCTCAATTTTTTTCCAATTTTTATTCCACTGCTTCCAATTGCTAGCACTAGGTTCTTCACTGGGAAAAATGAATTTAGAATTTATCTTTTTGCCTTTCAAAAATAATTTTTCTTCCAGATGCCTTCCATCTGCACCTAGAAGAAAATCCCTTTAGCCAGCCTGCATCTGTTGATTGAGATTAGATGTGTTTTCTCTGATAGATTTTTTGATGAATAACTCGACAACTTCAATAACCCTTTCTCTCGGGAATTACATTGGGTCGTAGCGCATAATTACCTTGATCCTGTTCTTTTCCAAGCTAAAACCAGAGAGCTTTAGCCCATTATTGTGAAGCGAAGGCACCTTTAATTTCGAAGCTTTGCAGTAGTGGGTTGCCTGAAGATCCGATTTGAATATGTAAGAGTTCAATTGTACATTTGAGCTGAACGATAATGTTTGAAATTTTCTATGATCGGGATTAGTAGAGACCAAAATAATTTATCATTTTATTAGTACAATCCTACATACGTAAAAACATACCAGGACTACGTAGAAGCAATGAAAAAGTAAGAAAGGCTCGACAAAGACGACAAGAGACAAACAAAGGTGGATGAGATACAAAAATGAGGGATAACGATTATAATACAAGCTGAGGTTTTCGAGGTACAAGAATCTTCTCAAAACCCAACCGTCCCGAAATTTAAGCTCACATTTAATATCCATATCAAAGCGGAAGATGAGAAGTTCTTTAAGGTATTAATGACGGAAACAAAAGCCAAAGCACTATGGACAAAACGGTGGGATAAATGTGCGTTTCCTTTATACGTTCTAAAGGAGACGGATGCAGAGTGGAAATAGACTGAATATGTCAGAAACATTGATATGCATGAACTTTGTCTAAGAAACATGGGTTTTGTTAAACTTTATGGAATCACGAATGCATATAGAAAAGAGAAGATGACCTTCATTCCAGAATGTGGATTTCCCATTTAAGAGACATTCACTTCGATTCGTAAACTCATGGAAAAATATTAAAATCAAAGATCTACCGTTCGTCGACGGGAAAATGGTATTAGTGGGAAAAATGTGGTATTGTCTATCAAGAAGCTCTGAGGGGCATCTGGTTGCTTTCTTTCAAAGCTCCAATAATACGATTAAAGAATTCGCGCACAATTTACTAAATGTCAAGCTGCGTAAATTTATCATTGCTTATTTAGGAGGGTAGTGGAGGTAGCAGATGCGAAGAAGTTACTAGTGAGTGCATGCTCACCCGAGCAAGTGTCTCTAACAGAGCACACCTTCTACGACTCGGTATTAGGTGCGGCTCAAGTGAAGAAAGTAACACCTATCGGTAGCCTAGAAGGAGCGATAGAAGAAATGGGCGAAGACACTATTAGACTCACGCAAGCTGAGATGTTAGCGTTACAAGAACTTTTGGAGTACAATGATAAAGTGATATCGTATGGCAACACAAAAGCAGGTGCTATCGATACTTTCATATTAACTCAGGATTGTCGGTGACATCTAAAGAATCCGGTGGTTTAGATAGTCATAACACTCCAAGCAAATTGAAATTCAGTGTAAACAGCGAAGAGGAGTCACTCTCTGAGACATATGAAGAAGGCGATGAAAAGAACGAGGTGGAGTAAGGCACTGTGTTTTTGACGAATCTAAACATTATTGTCACATGACATGGAAGAAAAGACTATGGAAGAACAATTATCGGCATCAACTATTTGATTTGACACTAAAAAAGAAAGGGGAAAAAGGTAGAAGAAGATGCGCAAGAAAAAATAACTGCGGTAGATAGAATCCTAGATGACCTAGACAACAGGATAATGGTAGACGGAATGACAGTTTTAGGGAAAGATGAGGTGGAAACAGCCAATAAAATGACACAAGATCTATGTGTGAGATGCAGAGGCGAAGGATAGAATATGATAGCCACAATAAACCTGATGATGCTGGAGATAAATGAAGAAGAAAGAAGAGAAGACAACAAATTCATTTTGAGATAACTGTGGGATAAACTTTGCCTTCTGGCTGGAGAAGATAAAAATGACAAGAAAATTTTTCTAGGAAAGTCTTTGCAGGAAACTATAAAAATGAAAAGAGTTAAAACCGGTTAGACCTTAACGGAGACATTGGGCTCCAAAGGCGCGGTGGGAAATAAGTAGGAAAAAATCACTCTCCACCATGACTATCTGTGGTGAAGAGGAAGCAGGGGGCAGGATAGAACAGGGGTACAATTACAATAATAAAACAAAAAACGATGAAATTTCAAATCATATAAACAAGGAAACAAAAAGAAGTATAACATAAAAATTGACAACTCTTAACACAATGATAAGACTAAGAATTATAATCTATTATCTCAGAACTAGATTAAAATATTATTAGACAAAAACAAGTGGAGAAAAGCAAAGTAACCACAAATGAATTAAAACATTTTGTGATGAATACTAGTTTTGTATACTGGATTCAGGTAAAAACAGAGAAAAAATTTCTAGGTATCAGAACAATGAGTGAACACACTACTAGAATGACAATTTCATCAATAACAAATTATTAATGAAAAATAAATAAACTGATCAATGAGACAATAGGAGAAAGAAACAAAAGCAAGGATGGTCAATTCAGACTACTAATGTGTCAGGTGGGAGGGTGTGCTCAAAACATAAGCAGAATACAGAAACAACAAACGGTGGAAGAGTTAATGATGAGTTATGAAATAGATTGCGCGTGTTCAATAGAAATTAACACAAATTGGAAATCTATGTACAAAAAAGATGAAAGAGTGCACAGTCTCAGACATTGTCTAAACGGAGAAAGCATCAAAGTAAAGCAGGCTCATAATATTTGGGAATCGGTTGAAAAACAGCAACCTGGAGGGGTAGGAATAATATGTGGTGGCAGCCTAAATAAATTTACAAATAATGTAGAACCTAACTTTAGGGGACTAGGGAGATGGGTGTCATGGAGGGTCCTCCATATTACAATGATAGTAACCAGAGTCATGTTTGCGTACAGAAACGTGGCTTGCAAAGGAGGCGGGCTAATACCTATATACAGACAACATGAAAGAAATATAGGCAAGCATGATAAGGGACAGGAGAATGTTTCCACAGGAGTTATTTGATCAAGACTTTATAACACAACTCAAACATGTGATAGAATTAGGTGAGAGGCTGGTAGTATTTCTAGACACAACAACCAGATGAGAGACGGAACTTTTAGGAAGAAAGTAGAAAAAGAAATACCAGAGCTCGATGAATTCACGCATAAATGGTGGGAAAGAAAAGAGTTCAGCACAAATATCAACGGATCAGAACCAATTGATGGAGGTTGTGCAACCAATAACCTGGTATTCACAAATGTTTGTTTCCTACCGTTTATCAGCTTACCAGGGGACAAAAGATCGATTTTTGTAGATGTTTCAACAGGATCTATGATTGGCAAATATCAACCCAAAATAACCAGACCAGTGGAATGCAGGTTAATTCTGTCAAATAAAGGTGCAGAAAAATAATACATAGAAGAGGTAGAGAGACAATTCAAAATGCATAGAATTACCGAAAGGGTTAAAAACTTCAGTGCATCATCAGAAGAAGACATACTTCAGACGGGCGAGAGAGAAAAACAAATACAAAATTCATCTTCTCAGATAGCAGAGATTAAATTACACGCGGAACGACAGTGTAGGAAAATCCACAGACTGGTGAATATTCACCAAGTATCAAGTACTGGTATGAGAAATGGCAAGTCCACAAAAGTCTGATCAAACTCAAGCCACGAATAGTAAAGAACAAAAAGAATGTGTTATGATGGGCTGAACGTTTAAACATTCCTAATGCAAATATAAAAATCTGAGTGAACTGATAGAAGGGGACCAGTAATGCAAAAAGAGTTAGAAAGATGTATTGAAACGATGAAAAATCTTAAGATTGTAATACCTATACGATTGTCTTACAGAAACAGAAGTAAATGAAGATGTGGAAAGAATTAGAGAACTTAAAGGAAGGATAAACAGAGAACTATCTAGATTAACGTGAAGCCAAAAAAGAGCGACCAAAGATCCTTCATCTAACAGTGTAACCGAAGTTACCAGAAGGGAAAATGAAGGAGAAGTGTCATATCAGGACAAACAGGAGGTAGAGTCTGTTATACACAAAGAAATTAGCAAATGATTTGCAAAAGGCCTCGACGCTCCTATCTCTATATCGCTGCTAGGAGCTAGACTCAAGATCTCCATAATGAAAAATTCTCTTTCAAAATAATCACAGGAGATTATACTCCCCCACGCACTTCTGATTCTGCAACGAACATATCCTTCAAGAGATAGGGAAGATAGGAAAGCAAGTAATTAAACTCAAAACGACAGAGATTACATCTTTGAAGGAGGAGATCTCAACATTTTGGTCGAAAGTTAAAGAAGATGCATCATCTTCATGTTCAGGAATACACTTTGGACACTGCAAAGCAAGAATCAAATACCAAGAAATTCTGAGATCGATGACACTACAATTAAGCTTAATCTGCCGGACAGGAATTCCACCAGAAAATGTGGAATAGGCCTACAAGTATTGATAGAAAAGATAGCTGGGAACTGTCTAATAAATAAACTAAGGGCTATACAACTATACAATGCAGATTTCAAGAGCTATAACCAATTCATATTTGGGGAGAGAGCGCTTAGTACTCTAAAAGAAAACAATCTAAAAGACGAAGAACTGTTTAGTCAGAAAAAAACAGCAGAAGATGCGAGCTTTGACAAACCATTAATGATTGATATGGCTGAGCAAAGAAGTTATCCTTTTGCTATTATATCTGTTGATGCAGATAGTTGTTATGACAGAGTTAATCATGTCATCATGTCTTTGATTTGGCTAGTATTATTTAAAGGCAAGCAACACGACCAGCATTAAAAAGTTTGCAATCGATGAGATTGTTTCAAAGGACAGGCTACGGTGACTCAACAAATTTCTTGGGAGGGGATCCAAGGACACTATTGATGGGTTTAAGACAAGGAAGTATACTCTGGCATTTTGGTTGCAACTGAGTGTAACTTTAGTGAATATTTTCAAGAGGTTGGGATACGGGGCTAAAATGAAAATGGTGATGTCTAAAGAATGGGTATATCCGATAGGAGCACTGTTTGTGGATGACACGGATATATATGTGTGGAGAGAGGACAAAGAGAATTTAGATCAGCTTTGACGATAGTGGAAAGTACTGTACAAGTATGGGCTAAACTTCTGGAAACCACTGGTGGGGAAATTGTATTTGAAAAAAGCTTCGCGTACGTGCTAGAATTTCCCAATAACAAGAGACGCTGGAAGTTTAGGGAAGAAAGGTTCGAACTTAAGATAACGGACATGAAAGGAGAGCCACATTGAATCGAACAACTTCCAGTATCAAGAAGTATAAAACTTTAGGTATAACATATGGGCCAGACAAAGGTTACAGAGCTCATTTTAACCTTATTGAAGAGAAACTGAAGAATTAGATATATAGAATGGAGGTAGCCAAACTACCCCCTCCCCTCTCTAAAGCCTGGGTGGTCTACAGAAGACAACTTTGGCCCAGTATTAGATATGGGAGAGGTACGCTAAGAAATCCTTTACAAGAAAGCATGGAGGTCAGAATAAAAACAATTTTAAAATATTGCCGCTTTTAGGAATTTGTAGGAAAATTGCAAAGCAAATTAGAGGGTTACAGCCAGCGTTCGGCGGGTTTGGTTTTTATGATTTCAACACGGAAGAAATGATAGAAAAATTGAAGTTGTTCATGCAACACTACAATAAAAATACAGAGTTGATAAAGAAATTATTATGCTTGATACAATTGTTACAACTGGAAATCGGCTCGATAGGCTGTCCATTAAATGAGTCCTCCAACGATAAAGGCTATCTGGCAACGGACTCTTGGATAAAATATCTGTGGATGTCGATAAAAAATTGGAATTAAACTGGCAATAAAGTATTCTGGAATGAAAGTCCCTAGGGACAACGATCAGACCTTGAAAGAAACACATATTAAGATGGGTTATTAAGAAGAAGAGAAGTTTAGGAATTCAATAAGAACGAAGTATCGAAATCATTTTCAGGAAACAGAAAGATTAGACGGATGATTATCGAAAGGCGCAATCAACGCATCTATCATGAAAAGAGGTAACAAAATCATATTACTTAGAACAGAAAATTCATATCCAAGAAAAGTCAAACCAAAAACAAGAATCTGGAATAAAGAGTGTGAGGGAACCTGGTTTTGGAGGAGACTCTACACTGACATCACCACAAGTAGTCAAGAACAATTCTTTTATTCGGGGCTCAAAGGCAATACTCTAATTGTGGTAACAGATGGGTCGTATGATAACAACAAGGCACCAAACATCTGTGTCAGGGGTTAGATAATTGTATGTCAGAAAACTATGACGTGGAAAAAAGGCAAATCATGGGAAAGATCACATTATGTGAGTTCCTACAGAGCAGAACTGCTGGGATTATATGCAGTCCATCTACTATTTGCCGCAGCCAGCAAACAGTTGCAAGGATTTAAATGAGGATCAAAAATTTACTGCGATAGCAACAAAGCTTTGAAAATCTTGTAAAAATTTCAAAAGTTTAAACTAATGACAAGAAATGCTGATATACTAAGAGCTTTTAGACAGCTCACATCAATCTCTGGTTTGAATCTATAGTATGTCCATGTTAACGCTAATATCGATAGCGTTCTAAAGTGGAAAAGCTTAACTCTACGGTAACAATCAGATTGCTTATGCGACAAGTTAGCCAAAAAAGCGATAGAAGATGAAATGACAATGTACATCAGTGACACACTACTATTACCTCTAGAATCGATCGCTGTTTGCATAGAAAACAAAAAGTTAAGAGAAGACATTGATGCAGCTATTAAACATGAGTTCAGCAAATCCTAAGCCAAAGATTATTTAACATCTAAAAAGAAGGGCAGGTGGACGATAGAGCAAAACTACAAAAGTTTAGAGAACAGCAACGATATGTACCAAGTTTGGCTAAATAAACATTACTCAGGCTTCTGTGGAACAGATAAGGAGATATGAAGATATCCGCCTTGTTGCGGAACTGCTGTTGAGGCGGCAGTTGAAAAGACTCTTTGTCTACCACACCTATTACTTTAAGTAACGTAGTTGTAATTTACTAAGTCATTATTATTATTAAGATAAGGAGATATGAAGAATCCGATACTAACACAGGTTCTCCAAACTGCAGTCAGAGGGAGACAGCAAAGCATCTTACGGTCTACTCTAATGCAGGCAGGACAGAATTACTGTTGAAAGGCATCAGCAGGCTGGAGGCATGGATGCGTAATGATTACAACACAAATGAGAAAATTATTGGCTACCTGTTTACATGTATTATAGAGGTCACAGGAAATTTGCTTCTTTAAGCCAAATGTTTCATAAGATGGTGGAATTATCAAAAAGTCCGGAAGGGAGGATTTCCAAACACTTTGAAAGTATTCAAACAAAATTCTTAGTTAAAAAGGGGGTAGGATCAACGGGACAATTGGACATGCAAACTCATCAACAAAATTCTTTAGATAACTCATGCTCAATGGATTTATAGGAATATTTCTGTACATGAAGACACTTTGGGGGCCCAGGCCTCTCTCATATCTGACAAGATAAATAATGAGATAGAGAGATTAGCACAAATGATCCCTGAGGAGTTACCTCAAGAAAGAAGGTTTCTATTGGAATAATTTTTGAGGGGACACGTAATGAAGAAATGAATTATTGGCTAATAGCGATAGTGGCGGCCTTAAATGGAAAAATTGGATTAGCAAGGGATGCGGTTAAGCTACCGGGTGATGACAACTTGGACAGAGAATGGGAGAGATTGCGCTAACTGAATGATTACGTTAAAAGAGCAGGAGTAGTTCATCTCAAGAGAAGAACTAGAAAACTGGTCAAAGAAGGATAATCGAGCTAAGATCACGGACTTCTTAGGGCAGAAAAGACGAGGATAAGTTAAACGAAGAAGGTTAGCAAGAAAAAGAGATTGCAAGTAAGCAGACAAAACAGAGTTAAACAGAGAAGGGAGGGAATAGGTTAGGTCTTGTCGCAACAGATGAACGAGGGTAAAGAGAATACGAAGAGGAGAGGAGAAGTGTTCGGAGCACAGGTTCCTAACTGTAGGTAGATAAAATACGGGAGCGCTGGTTAGGATTAAGGAGCGGAAGGTTAAGGCGGAATATCAACAAGAAATCGAAATAATTTGGGTGTAAGAGGGAAGAGGAAAAAAGACAAAAGCACTTGTGTTAGAACGTATAAAGACGTAAATTGGACTACAGAATGGTATTGAGGAACAATGAAAAGTTGAAACAGAATCCCAACAAGGAAAAGAAAACTGTTTTTCTGCATATGTCCAACAGGTATAGAGACCGGTAGGCTGGTGTTAAGGAAGAGAACAAAGAGAGTCCATGTAAAAACACAAGACCACCAAGAGACATGTTGACAATAAGGATATGAACGTATGTAGACATTAATTGGATCTGCAGGATGACATTTAAATGGAAACGACATCCTTATAAGGGAAAGAAAAAATTCTGTTCTACCTTTGTACAATAAGGGGAGATATCAGAAGGTTGGCATTAAGGAAAAGGACAAAGGGAGTCCACGTAAAAGCAAAACTCTACTGAGAAATATATTGACAATAAGAAAAATGTGGAAATAAGAGCCAAAATGAGGAGCAGGGCAAGTGCCACTTGGCCACGTCGC
>JALLAW010000083.1:0-18870 GCA_036939535.1 Cyclotella kingstonii | reverse complement strand
TCAACAGTATACATAGTGTGAGCTAACACTATGAATTCTGTCAGCTAAATGCATATTGTTTTTGGCAGTATATATACTTACACAATACATGTACTGTCACTAACACATATATTTGAAAAATCTGTCTCAAAATCACATTTTTGTGTCAGGGTGATTGCCATCCGATTACAAGTAGGAACTAATGTTTTTATATCCAGTAGAAAAAATGAGAGGCTCATTATCCATCTTTTTGTCATGTGTCACAACTATATTTGATTGTTGCGTCATTTGTTCCTAATTTGGAGCGTTGGTAGTATGTAGAGAGTATGTGTAGAGCCACATTTTTCTTTCGGCAGTTGGCCCAGTGGTCAAGCCTGCAACAGAATTTTGTGGGTCATTCTAGTGATTAAAATTTTAGTTATTTTTGACTATGCATTGCATCAAGCAAGATGCCTGGTGGAACCACTCTATTTACTTGGCACTACTATATTTGCCTAATCTTGGTATGGTGAGTATTTAGGTAGACCAGATTATCACTGTTCTGAGTTTGCAAAACTCAGATATTCTCATATTTATTCTCATGGTTGAGATGCTCCTGGTACTTGTAGTTTGATTAAGGATATTCTACTCACAAAATGGTCCATATCCCACTTTTTTCTAGTAAGTGGTACTATTAGGTGTTATCATACACTGCAGAATGATTTTCTACAAGCTAATGTAGAAAACTATGGCACTGTTTTATTCTTCCACCACTCCTTCTCAAGCATGGATATCAACATCAATGAAAGAATATGAATCAATGTGTGGATCAATTGTTGAAAATGGTAGGAGAAATTGAAGAACATCTGCTATGATGACTTGGGGGTATGTTGCAAGCTGATTGCGCTAATTCAAGAGATGAACAGACTGCTACTTTATCATCTCACGCCCTTCAAAACTCACATCATAGAGTTTTGCTCTAAGGGCCTCCTTGATTGGGGAATACATTGATTGCAAGAGCAGTGGCCAATGAAACGGGAGCATTCTCCTTTCTCATAAATGGACCAGTCTCTCCCCTGATCATGGGAAGATCAGCTTCGATCATGTTTTATACAAGTCCTCCAAATTTAAGCTTTGCCTGCCACCCAAAAACCGTTTTTGCTTTAGAAGGATTGTCAAGATGTAAGTCCTTCTTAGGATCCCGCACAGATTGCATCAACCATTCAGAGTGATTACAACCAAAACGGAAATAAAGGCAAAGATCAATTTAGAGCAATGTATATATTGTACAATATAAATCAACAAGATAAGAGGAATTTTAATCAGACACTTGCTAAATATTTTCCAGAAGAAGTTGCACACTTATGTCCTCATTGATTTTGTCATCTATTATCTCTCTATCCTTCGCCTGTTCCCAGTTTTCCATCAAGTATTTTCTCCTGGTAGGATTATTCCACTTATCTAACTTTGATCTCTAGTAGCTTACTAAAGCCTTTAGCTGACTCACTCTCCATTTTATATCTAGGTTGGTCACTTCTTCACATGCATTAAGAGATGGTTGCCTCTTTTTTTGCTTTTTTCATTCATCTTCATTTCTGCCTAATCTCTCTGTAGCATTTTATCTCGAGCAACCTTGAGCACTTTCAACCCTAGATACACTTGTCCAGATTTAAAATCATCTCCTGCAGGTTTTTACAATGTCAAAGGCTATTAATTGCTGACTGTCCGTCATTTTGACGGCCCTTGATTTCTTTTCTAATTGTCTCGCTGTCTATGCTTTGCAATATATCAAACATCACAGTTTTTGAATATCCAGAGGTAAAGTTTAACGTTGCTGCAACTGTATTATTATTCCCTGATGATGTTGAAACACTTGATAACGCATTTCCTGTTACTGTTTAAATTGATGCAGATGTTTCAGGATGATCTAACAATTTTTTTGTAAGTGAATTCCATCCTCTTGCTGTATGGCATTCATATTAAGCTGCACTCATGCAAAGAAACTTTCTCAAGCAGAGTTTCTGATTTGAATTATGTCATGAGTCTCTATGCTTGCAAAATTTATACAATGTCTCTTTTTTCATATTAAATCTTCTCTTCCTTGGTAATTGTCATTTTGTAAAGACTATTTTGCTCTGAGGAATCCCCCACCTGCCAGTATGAGGTGCCATGTGGGATACCAATGTACACCACTCAAGGATGCATTGTTTTTTTCTGAAAGAAAGGTCCGAATGTGAAACATGACCATCAAGGAAGGGATATTGCTTTGATTGTTGTTGCCTAGAGAACAGATAAAGTTTATCCATCTGCTCCAAGAACTGAACCAACATAAGGTTGAACAATTGTGTGAAAACACACAAAGTAGACTTTGTAGGTCTCCTGGAGCTAAACATAAAATGGCAATGTCTAAAGAGCACCTATAATAAAACATCTAATCTAAGACAATCTTTACCAAATCACGAGTTATCACGGCAAAAACGTCAATAGAAATGCATCAGCCTGGTGGAGTGGGGCTGATTCGCAAAAGTAACTTGCAAAACTTGCATGTGACTTTGAAGAAGACTTTGGAAGTCTAGGCAGATGGACGTCCTGAAGATTCCTTAATAACAACAACATTTTGCCTAGGCTAATCATAGCGTACAGAAACAGTAGCAGCAGGAATGGTGGACTAAAATCGATATATAGACAACACCAATGATATATTGACAAACACAAAATAATGCTAGGAAACAGATTGATACTTCCACAAGAGATGATGGACAATGATTTAATCATCCAATATAAACAATGGATATGGCAGATGCAAATGATTATATAAGAGATGGGCTTTCAGGGAAAAGTAGGAAGCACCTTAGACGGAGTTGAAGAATTCACACACAAATGGTGGGGAGGCAAAAACTTCAACACGCATATTAATAGCTCGTACCTCATAGATGGTTGTTTCAAATCCATGAGAGTAGAAATAACCAGCGTTTGTTTTTTTAAGTTTCACAGAGTCTCCAAGAGATATAGAGCCCTTGTTATAGATATATCTTCAATGTCAATGGTCAGTGAGGAACAGCCAAAAGGGGTGAGACCAGTTGAAAGGAGGCTAACACTTTCAACACCAAAGCGACTTCTAAATATTTATATATTGTCGATGATCAAGTTAAGAATCATAGAATTTTGGAAAGACTTCAAGAATTGGATATAATGACTAAAAAGGAGGTTGAGATAACAGACAAAACAAAAAAGTTGATGGAAAAGTTGTCAAGGCAAATTGTGGAAATCAAGGTGTATGCTGAGAGAAAATGCAGGGAAAATCTTAGGCCTGAGGGAGAATTTTCTCCTTATGTCAGATGTTGGTTTGACAACTGGCAAGCATTTAAGGCATTCATAAGGAGAATAATATTAGGAAGAAGGAACAAAAGAAATCTCATTTGATTTGCCTAAAGAAAAGACATCCCAAAACCAGAGGGACATAGATGTTTTACAAGTCCAAAGTGAATACTGCAGAAAGAAATGGAGAGAAACACTCATCCAGGCGAAACCATTCAGGACCCAACACCTTCAAAACTGTCTAGCCTATAGTGGAGGACGATACACTCAAAACTGGTGAAATCAAGATGAAAATGAATAGGGAAAGAGCAAAAAAGGTGTGGAGAGCAATCAATAGGGCTGTTCAAGAACCACACTCAAATAGTGTAACAAGAGTAGTCAGGGAAATAGACAAAGAGAATTATCTATGAATCAAAAGAAGGGGCAGAAGGAGCCGTTCAAATGGAGATAGAAAAGAGATTCACTCTAGCCAACAACGCACCACTTATGAAAAATATTTGGAAGAAAGACTCAACTATCTTAAACACGCAGAGTTAGTTTGGAAAATATTAATTGGAGATTTCACACCACCTCAACAGCTTGATATGGCACCAAACTAGTTCTTAAGGAGATCCAGGTAGTAGGCAAATGGCTAAAAACCGACAAACGAGAGGAGATCATTTTACATGAAGAGGACATTAGTATGTATTGGAGCAAAGTGAATGAATTCACATCCTCATGGCAATCAGGAATGCACTTCAAACACTACAAAGTTGGTATTCAAAGCAAAATGGTTCTTGAATTGATGACCACTCAGCTTAATCTAACTTGTAGAACATGTATTCCTCCAGAAAGGTGGGGTACAGGACATCAAATTTTACTTGAAAAGGTAGCAGAAGACTGTTTAATTGACAAACTGCGGGCTATAACTTTATGAAGCAGACTTCAATTGTTATAATCATTTTTGTGGACAAAAATCTCTTAAGAAGATTACTTAGGGGAACCTTCTCAGCAAAGAGCTTTGCAGTGAAAACCATAAATCAGCAATTGATGCCAGCTTTGACAAAGCTCTTATGATGGACATTTTAAAACAAAGGAAACACACATTAGCAAATGTATCAATAGATGCTGAAAGCTGCTATGACAGAGTCAACTATATGCAAATCTCCCTAATCTGGTTTACCCTCTTAAATGGAGATGGCAAAGCAATACTTCCAGCTCTCAAGAGTGTACAAGAAATGAGGTTTTATCAAAAAAACAGGCTTTGCGGGCTCATCAACATACTTTAGAGGAGGAAACAGTTATCCACAATGGGTCCAGGACAAGGGAGTCGAGCGGCTCCAGCATCCTGGATACAACTCAGTGCATTTTTAGTTAACATCTACAAAAAATTGAGCTATGGGGCCAAATCAAGCTACCCTTAACTGATGAATGGATTGAAGCAATGGGTACACTGTTTGTAGACAACACAGACATCTATATCTGGGCCAAAAACTACACAAGATAAGCTTTCCTGTGGAAAATGGTACAAAACGCCACAATGATGTGGGCCCTTCTACTCATAGCGACAGGAGGAGCAATCAAAAGCAAAAAGAGCATTTGGCATGGTTTAGACTACAAATACAAGAACGGAAGCTGGGTGAATAGGACTATGAGCTAACTATACCAACACCAGAAGGAGCAACAGAAGTTATTAAATAAGAAAAGATGAATGTAAGCAGGAAATCTCTGGGAGTAATTCACAGTCCAGATGACAGTTTCAGAGACCATCTAAAGCACCTACAAAAGAAACATGACATCTGGTTAGAAAGACTAGAGTATATGGAACTACCAACACATGTTGCTTGGATAGAGTATAGGAGAGAACTCTGGCCTAATCTCAGATATGGCATAGTCTCTGGTCAACATTGACCAAGAAGGAGGAGCAATTTTCAACAAGAGCGGCTATAATTTTTTTCTGATTCTAGGGATCTGCAGAGGCATGGGTGAAGGATGGAGGAGATTGCATCACACTTTTGGAAGATTTGGGCTATTTGACTTTAGCACAGAGTAACTAATAGAAAAACTCAACCTATTTTTACAACACTATGACACAAAGTCAAATCTCAGCCTCAAGCTAAATATACCCTTCAACAATTACAACTTCAGATTGGGTCACAAGGAAATCCGCTGTATCTAAGTTTCACAGTGAAAGGAGTTCTAGCAACAGACTCATGGATCAAAGCTCTATGGAGTAATCTTGAATGAAGTCAGATAAACATTGAGGTACAATATGACACTGGAGCTACCAAGAGAAGGAGACTCTGCTTTAGTTGACATATTCATCAAATATTCGTCAAACAATAGAACACTGACTGCAGTCAAAAGTTACAAAATAGCAAAAAAGTCTTCCTTTCTTTCTGATCTCATCTGCGCAAATGGTTGTCATCTAGAGGATTGTGTATTCATCAGAGAAGACAAAGTTCAGTCTACATTTATCTTTCCCAGAGTTGAACCTAGCGAAATCAAGTGGAAGCTATGGGATAGATTTTGGGAAGAATAGAGACTCCAAAAAGAAACAAAATGGGAGGGATTATGCAAATGAAAAACAATTGGACATAGGGTATGGGAATAGTTTCATAATCGAAGAGATGACACAATTTACTGAACAAATGAAGGGTCTTGCACTAAATTCGAAAAAGTACTAATGTCCAAAACCAGAAGTGGGCACTTCTTTCAAGAAGCAAAACAGTCTGTTCTACCCATCAAGGCCACTCCAATTTCAGCCGTTTTTGGGAAATCAGGTGGTTTTGAAAAGCTCAACCTTAAAAAAGTGGGCAACGAATCCCAAAAGGACTAAAACAATGTCAAACTTTAAAAATAACATCAGACGATGAAATAGCAGAAAAATCTGGAACAACATACAAACAAATCAAGCCACAATATGATTTTTGGATTGGCTAAAAGAAGGGCTAGCTTCAAAATACTTTACTGCTATGACGGATGCTTGTGTAACTAACAAAGGGCTTCCAAAATCAGTGGATGGGGGTGGAGTATCTACTCCGGGAATAAGGGGATGTGGTTCAGAGGAGGAAGCTGGGAAAAATCAAATTTTGCTTGCTCTTTTAGAGCCAAACTACTAGGTTTATATATGATTCATATTATACTGACAGTGATTACTTATTCAATGGTGAATAATGACTGGACAATCAAAGTGATCTGCAACAATGAGAAAGCCTTGTGGCTAGCCTCACAAGTGACAGGAAGAGTGCATCCATTCTCCAAATGCGCTGACATAAATAGAGGTTTCAGGAAGGTAAAAAACATTATCAAGGGACAAATTACTTAAGAGCATATACGCTTTCACTCAGATGACTATCTTAAGAGGAACCATCTAAGTCTGTCCCACAAACTGAACTGCTGGTGCGAAAATCTGGCAAAAAAGGCTGTAGAAGAGGATACATTGACTGGAGAAAGTGATGAGGGCTTACTACCACTTGAAAAAGCACCCATTTTTATTAATGACCGGAAACTGACCCAAGACTTTGGTAAACCAATGAGATGGGATTTAGCTAGAAAACAAGCTGAGCTCTATTTCTTCAGCAAGAAGAAAGGTAGATGGATGGCAGAGCAATCTGAAGAAGTAGACTGGATCAATATGCACAAAGCACTAGCTTCGATGACAGACATGTTCAGAGTGTGGTTAGCCAAACAACACTCAAGATTTTGCGGAACTATTGTGCAAGTTGATAGATAAGAAGGACTGCCAGGTAAACTTGGATGGCTGGACTGCAACAAAAAGAGGCTGCCAAACATCTGATATTGTGCATTGACAAGGGAAGATCACAACTCCTGATGGAAGACATTGATGGGTTATCAGTTTGGTTAAGTGACAAAAATAAAATGGATGAAGAAATCTGTCACTGGTTTCTGATGTATCTCAAATTCAGAGGATCGCATACATTTGAACCTCTCAGCACAAAGTCAATGCAGATGCACAAACATACAAAAATAGGACAAGATAGGGTGGAGGAACTTCCCAGGAGGAAGAATCTCACAGTGGTTTGAGAAAATACAATCAACTTACCGTAAGAATACAAAAGGTAGACTCATTGGGAACAAGTGGTCAAGGGAATTGAGTAAAAAACTCTTCAGAATCACTCATTCACAATAAGTTTATTCCAATACAGCGCTTCACAAAAACAAACTCAACTTCAGCAAATAAATTGAGGCTTGGGAGATAAAAAACAAAACAAGGTAGAGGAGCTGTTACAAATAAGTCATACCAATCTTCCTAGGGACAGACAATTTTTGCTTGAAATAGAGCTATCAGAACTGGGTTACTCACATACTCAGAAGAAATACTGGATTTTGTTGATCGAAGCACCACTCCAATAAAAAAGTGACATACCAGGAATTGAAGGAGGCAAGAAGACTTTTACACTCATCAGTTGTGATAAACAAACAGGATGGGATCTTTGAGTCAGGTCAAGAAGCAAAAGAATGAAATGACAGACAAAAACAAAAGAAAATAATACAATTCTGGTGAAATGACTTGGAAAGCAAAAACAAAAGAAAATCATGTGTTTTCTGGAAAAGAGTGGACTCAGAGGACAAAACAGACAGGTCAACTGAGTATATTAAATGTGGGCTTGAACTCTTAGGTACTCACACATCATTTAGGAAGTGAACAGATCACAGGTATTTAAGGGTATATTCTTACAAGAATCAAAATTTGTAACTACTTGTGCTGCATGAAGATCAAAGAATTTAAAATTGTTACACCTAGAACAACAAGTGTCAGATTTGAATGATCAAAATTGCAAGTGTTAGTTATTGAAATAGCAACCATGGAATTTCAGAATTACAATTGCTAGATTTCAACATTGCAATCATTCAGATTATGAAATCTTGCAAGCTTTAGATGTGGCAACTAGAATTATTCTAACTTTGACTTAGCAATCATTACACTTTGAAACCTCAATTAATTCAGGTCATTTCAGTGACTAAACAAAGCAGTAATTGATTGTACATGCCATCTTCAAACTTTATTCCCTGGTAAAACAACTTCAATGGCATAGAAAATGAAGACAATAGGTGTGAGAGTATTTTGGTAATTTTCCCTTGCAAGTGACAAAACATCTATTTTTTAAGATCCAGTTTGTAAAACTTCTACAAAAAGCTTTTGCATACAAACCAACACACACTAAACAGCTTGTAATGAAGACCAAAACTTTAAGTTTACCCTAAATGACTCCTCATTCTAGTGCATTGTGGTTTGACCACAAATAGAGCAAAGTTTCTAGTGAAGGTGAAAGAGTGTACTTTTGTTTTTCTACAGCCATTACTGCTACAGCTTGTGTTAGTGGTCAGGGCCCAAACCCATGATTTCCATCATAATGAGCTAGAATGATTGCTTGCCTAGCGAATGAATTTCTATGACAATATTTGATGTGGAACTGTTGCTACTTTTGCACTTCTTTTTTCTTTGGCATCTTCTTTGTCTTTGAATCCTCCACATCACTCTCTTGATAATAGTGTGGTGCAATCTCAATTAACCAATTAGGTTGGATTGGGGCTACCTGCCTCATATACTCCTTTGATGTAAATGACAGTTCAAAATAAACCAACCATCCAGGAAGTGGTTCGTCTTTTGCTAGCACGCTACTAGGATGTATGTACACCGTGCGTCGTAACTTCACTGTTTCATATTCCCCTGATCGACCTAATCGAGCGGTATTGTAAAAGAATCCTGCCGTAACTGCTTTCAATACAGAGTCGATGTTTTCTGGATCAGAAATGGTGTGATCCACTTCTACTCTTTCACACAGACCCTCCAACTGCTCTCGAACATCGCGTGCCTTCCTCATATTTCGGATTTGGACAAAATTCTCAAAGCACCACTGTGGGCTGTACTCAGTCTCAGCCCATTCTCGATAAGCACGTAGAAGGGCAATGTGATCTCCTCCTCCTCCGCGTGCAAAGTTAAGTCGGGCTGTATCAGCATGCACCTTCTTTTCTTTTGGACGGTAGAAAACGGAAGTTCCAATAGAGAGCATGGATACGGTTGACAATACTTCTGACACACACTTGTATTTTTCCGAGACAATTACTGTTTTGCCTAATTTGATATTCGAATAGTAGAAGTAATTTTGAGGGATGAAATGTAATGAAACATTCTGATGAAATGTTGTCCATTTACGAGAAATGAAAGACACTCACTGAGCATAGGATCTAATGGAAACTCAGCCATTCGTCGACCCATTTTAGTCAATTCTCCTCGGTCATTTAATGCGCCGAGAGCATAGAGTTGCTCCAATGCCCGGATCAAAGTCTCTGGAGGCGGTTTATCCATAAAGTCAAACGCCAGTAAATTGTCAATACCTAAACTCTTCAACATCAACACTACATTACACATATTCGTGCGCAATATCTCGGGTGTGGTATTTGGATCCAGCTCGTTTTGGAAAGAATAGGCAGTGAACAAGCGAAAACACTTTCCCGGTTGAGTGCGTCCTGCACGTCCTGCCCGTTGCTGTGCAGCCGCTTGAGAAATAGGCATAACCATGAGTGACTCCATTCCAGTCTTTGCATTAAAGGAAGTCTCTTTGTTGAACCCAGTATCAATGACATATTTGATTCCATCAATTGTGAGACTCGTCTCAGCAATATTGGTGGCCAATACAACTTTGCGCGCCTCATTGGGAGTCTTATCAAATATTTTGGCTTGCTGGTCGGACGGAAGGTTTGCATAAATCGGACAGAGAATGAGCTCGGCAATCTTACCTCCTAATGCTCTTGTTCGGTGTGCAAGAATCTCATGGGCTGTCTCAATCTCTTCTTGACCAGTTAAAAATACTAAAATGTCACCGTCAAGCGGTTGGGATATATGAATCTGTAGCACTGTTACAATAGCGGCATCAACATAATCAGCTTCTGGCGCTTTTGTGTAGTAAATATCTACAGGGTACATTCTTAAATTTGTATGTGATGATTTGAGGTAAAAGCAATGAACAAATTAGAATAAGTACAGAAAAAGTGAATCATGAAAAATTATCATTCCTTCTCACCTTCCTGGAATCATGAATATGCTAGCATCATCAAAATATTTGGAGAACTTCTCAGCATCTAATGTAGCACTGCTAATGATCAATTTCAAATCATTTCGAAATCTGGTGATATCTTTAACAAGCCCGAATAATATATCCGTATGCAACGTTCTTTCGTGTGCCTCATCAATTATAAGGGCAGAATAACTCTTTAAATCAGGCTCCGTCAAAAACTCTCGGAGGAGCATACCATCCGTCATGTACTGGATAACAGTTTTTTTGCTTGTGCAGTTCTCAAAACGGATGGAATATCCAACTTCATGACCGAGACGGACATCCATTTCCTCTGCAACACGAGCTGCAACACTCATGGCAGCCACCCGTCGGGGTTGGGTACATCCAATTTTACCAAGTTCAGAATAGCCGACTTCATGTAAATATTGAGGTATTTGGGTAGTTTTACCTGGCAATCACATGTCGATTGAAACATGAGAGAATACATATGCTATTCATGAAACTTAAACCATACAAGAAAGTAGGACACACCAGAACCAGTCTCTCCTACTAACACCAGAACCTGATGATCCTTCAATGCCATCAAGAAGTCCTCTCTATACGGAAAGACAGGAAGTTTCTTCCTTCCCTCCAAAATTTTCTGATGCTTAGTAGCTGGTCGCATCTCAAGAGCAGACTCTTCTTCATCAAACGTGTTATTGCCTTCTACGTCCTTTTTAGATTCTATTTTTCGATTATCATACCCTGAATTAGTATCCAGGCAAACAAAATCAATCTGTTGCTCTTCAAACACAAAATCATACTTATCATCTCCATTGCCTTCATCTTCCACATCTCTGCTAGTTGCCCTTTTCTTCTTTCGCCTGGCTAGTCCCGCTGCCATCTGGGTCTGTCCCTCCTCCCACAATTCTTGCTCACTTTTCTCCTGCCGCGGTTCAACGTAACGAGACATTAGTAGCTCTTCTCCCCGCTGAGCCCTTGTCATGCCCTTTTTCCGGTTATCTTGATCTTCTCCGTCAAAGTCTTCAGGAAGTCGGTAAAAACCATCTGGCTTCTTAGCCGACTCCGCTTCATCATCTTCCACATGCCCATGTTCCCGCGCCATTCTCAAAATATCTCGTTTCAACTGCAATTCTCTCTTTTCTTCCTCTGTTATGGTATGAGTTCCACCCACCTTGGAGATAATCTCTTCTTCATCTTTCAATTCTCTTTCCAACAATTCCAACTCCCGCTTTGTCCGTTTCTGGAGATAGGCACGACGCGATTCGGCTCTGATATCTTGAATGGAAATGACCTTCTTTTTCTTCTGACCTGAGTTTGCAAAGTCATCATGATTACTGTTTTCTTCCTCATCCGAGTCAAGTACTACCGCTTCTCCTCTGGCCAGCCTCCTCTCTCGGTCCTCTCGTCTCTTCAACCGTTCCATCCGCTCTTGAGCCTCATTTTTCCGTTCGACCGCATGTCTGTGTTCTTGATCACTTGAAGCAGAGTTTTGATCATTATCACTACTATCATCATTGATATGATCTAGCTTAATCCGTGTTTGTCGTCGCTTATCCCTGTCCATCAATCTTTGAGCAAATTCATCCCGCTCAAGTCGATCTCTTTCTCGCTCAATGTCTGCCCGTTCATTCTCACTAAGTCGAGTAGTGTTATTGACTGTGGGTATTTTACGGTTTTTTGCAGCATTCTTTTCCAAATCAGTTTCGTTACCGCGGCGGGTGGCAGGAGATATAATTGTAGCATGAGTATCTTCTTCAGAAGAAGAAGAATACTTTCTTCGATTCCTTTTTCGTTCAAAAGATCGGCTCTTTTGAAATTCGTCAACGTGGTTGCTGTTTTTGTTGATATTGCTCTTGTCTAAACAAGGTGACATTTTGTGCTCACTATTGCGATAATGATCATATTGGCTACTGTCTCGACTACTTTTGGTAATGACTGTTCCTGCTTCTACTTCCTCCTTTTTTATGTTGGGAGCAACACTGCTGATATTGCTTCTTTTTACATTTCTTTCTATATTTTTGATCATATTTGAGCCTTCAAGAGTTCCAATGGGACAAAAATGTACCATTTATACAGCATGAGAAAAATGATCAATGAGTTAGCGTGATAGACATGCAAAAAGTAAAATGAGAATGTCAACATGATCACTCCTTCTTTTTCTATACTCCTGTACACACAACTTGATGTAGCTAGTCCACACATTCACAAACATATTATAATGACACCGATAGAAGTGCCCAGAGATAGCATTATCAATTTATGCATTAATAGCGATAAGAGTAATATAACATTTAAAGACACTCTCACATAATCAAGCATGTCGCAATCAATCAGTGAGTGAAAACAAGCACATACTCTCTGAGTGTGTCGATGGAAAACTCTGATCATTGTACACGTGACTTACCTGCATCTAGATCGTCCATGTCCAGCAGCGAGTAGCTCTTGACAGTCACAGAAGCCATAGTCCGTCTCTCATTCTCTTTCTTCTTCCCACTTGTTGCTGCAGCTCTCTGGTACAATTCTCTTGCGAATCGCCCTGCCGCAGCCTCGTCTACTCCGCCCTCTTCTCGCAGCACGCGTGCTACCTCATCATGATTGTGGCTCTTACTAGCAAGAAAGCCAGCCAAGGCTGAGTCAGTGAACCCAAGCAGATCATGAAGTGCGTCAGAGCACCATGTCGCCAGTGATGAATGTTGTTCCTTGTGTGGGAGCTTACCCATCTCAGCCTAGTCGTTCCTCTCGTCGTGCGGTGAGGACACTCCCTCGAGAGGACATAACATAGGGGTATACAATTATCCTACTAGTACTGAATCCTCTCTAGAGTACAACTAAATGCAGGTAAACTGTAAAAAAATAGAGTGGAAAAGGAGAGTTGAAGGAGTTCTCATTATCTCTGAGAGAGAGATGAAGCCTTTGAGACCGGAGGAAATCTATCTTGGAATCAGTATTCATGTTAGGCGACATGTGCCCATGGGAGAATATTACGATTTTTGATCTTGGTCAGTCCTTCTCTTTTTATCTCGAGACGTGCTTCATGACAACAAGGACACGAATCAGTTTCACCATGTCGTTACTGTGGTCCCTGTTTCATTATTTTGTCGCCATGCAATAAAAATCCTTTCAGTTATAAATTTCATTTTCACGCAGAAGAGCAAAGTATTATTTTGACCTTGTCCGGCGTCACAACAGCTGTACGAACCCCTCTAACTACCTTGATCCGTTATGACAATAACAACGACAACAAGATTAGAGCGTAATTATAATGACGATTATGAACTCTTCGCATCTACATCCATCCTTGAATCTCTCTGTGCCTACCTCAACGCATTTGACGGCAGCCGCAAAACCTTCAACGACATTCGGCCACAATTCGATAATTTGTTCTCCACCAACCTCATACATTACATGATGGACGACGATGACACCCACAATCTCATCTCACACAATAATGATGAATGCGATTCGAATGATGGAAGTGGGTCCAGCAGCACTGGCGGCAAAATAAACATGGCCATCCACGACAAACTCATGAACAAGTCAACCTTTGTTCATATCCATACATATTTACTCCAACAACGAATGGTCGCCACTCTCGAAGACTTGTATTTCCCAGATGACACACATGTCGAATACACTGTCCATTGGGCCAACAACGCACGGAGCTTTGTCTCTCATGTTGTTGCCTTGGTGAGTAGTCAGGAGAATAAGATTATCAAAGTGGAAGCCTGTCCGGAAACTAGGGGTGTGTTTTCCAATTTGAAAGATCACTTCTTCGGTGATGATACTGATGGCGATGATTCTACTTTTGGTTATTGCAGTGAGACTAGCGAAAATATTAACATTCCGAATAATCATCAAGGAGTTGGCAATGCGCTAAGCAGCAGTTTAACTAGATTTATGAAATGGGAGGTTGGGTATCTGACATGGAAAGCAAATAATGTGAATTGTCAAAATATTCTAAGTTTTAGGCATTAAATCAAATAGGCATCGTATAGTGAATCATGCCACAACACATGAAGCAAAGATATCAGATGATGATTTAATCACAACATTGTTAAGAGCAAAAGCAAACAACAAAAACAAGCCTGATGGCTGTATGTTTAATGGAACATCTTAAGTAATATTACATGTGAAGACTCAAAAGTCCATGAATTGAATCACTCACGCTCACACCACTGTAAAACAAGAATTGGTAGTGTTTAAGAAAGTTCTCTCTGTGGTTAAAATTTGAACTTTCTAGATAATTATCAATGCAGACAGAAGAAGTAGGTAGCACGATATATGAATTGGACAGTAGATGTTGAAAAGTTCAGAATCTTTAAACTTACTGGTGAAAAAGTCTCTTGCCATTGATTGCATTCAGAGTTAATAATATCTTATAATGAAAATAGCATCATTTATTTTTAATTGCTGGAGTTATGTTGAGTATTTTTAGTAGTAGCATTTCAGTAAAGGAAAATTGGACAGTTCTGTAGTGCTAAGCTTAATGTTTGGGAAAATATAATATTCTCTTATACAGCATGTTCTTGATTGAAAGAAACCTGCTGAAGTAATTTTACAACATTACAAGGTACATCTGTTAGCAACACTATGGCTGTGATGGTTAGGAGCATTCTAAACAACTTTTTTGGTTGGATCTGACCAAAAAGTAGCATGAAAGTTTGATTTTGACTCTGGAGTTGGAGCCCATCCTACATGAGCAGACTTATGTAATTTGTTTGGGCATTTTAAACAATACTATACACTTTTACGCCACACTCTTGTCTCTGATGCTGATGTCAATATCTTACCAACCAACACTCACTACCACTTCTGTCCACCACCATTTGCTTTCTTACTGACTATCCAATAAAATCTTATGTTTTCACCAAGAATTTTGAGAAGCAATGGCAATAGCAAGAGTTATAGAAATTCTAAGCTGCAATCAAAAGTGAGGTTTGATTGAAAGGTGGCTATTTGAGTCATAGTAGCATCAGTTTGTCATTGAGCAAAATGATGAAGCTCAAAGATTGCTGGAATCCTTCAGATTAAATTAAAATAGTCTTAATAAATTACCACTACAACCTAAAATGTGACATACAAAGGTCTTTTTGGTTGCCATCAAAACAACAGCAAGGATGCACAGGGCATCACACATTAACAATTGGAGACCAATTCTTCAGCTGTAGAAGCTGGGAAGATATGGATATAATCCGTTTCAACAAGTATCTAACACAGACAAGCATCATCATAAACAATACAAAGAAATTAGTCATAACTGCAATTTTGTCTAATAGATTAAACTTTTTCCCTTCCTTCTAGCAGTTATACAACCTAGGTAACTGCCTTGTGTGCTATGGTTGCACTTTAGCTGAGAAATAATAGTAGTCATCTTTCAAAATGTCTTTGTTCTTGGCCAAATAAGCAACTTATTTGTACTCTGTCCCTTGTATGTTTTTGCCAAATGCATTAAGACAATGATTAGACAAGGTAATCATTTCACTGTCCTTAACTATGAAGGATTGAATCTTTTTGTCTGGATGTTCAGATTTTTGTAGATGAAGTAATTCAAACTTATCAAGGGCGATAATAATCATTAGTAATCTGTCTTTGATTGCAAATTTGTAGGAGCTCATACTGAAATCTACATGAAGCATGTTGTTCTTTTCCTCAAATTGAGCATCCAATGAATTTAATACATCAAATTTTGTAAAAATGAGATTTGGATAAATTTCTCTCAGATGGTAAAACACTGGTCCGAAGCCAAGAGCAATTTCTTGCTGCATTTTATAAAAGGGATTGTCGCATGTCAGTTCACCATTCAACTCTTTTAGATGCACCCTACTTTCATTTGAGCATTCACAAATGTTTGACCACATTGAATCTTCCAGTCTATCTAGCTTCAATCTGATATTATAAAGGTACCCCTAAGGGACCCTCCTAACTGTTTCAATAACTTGTACAGAGGTCTAGAGTCTGAGACCATCTCATCAAAGCAACAGTGATTTTGGTCAGCTAGAGAACGCCAAATTTACTTTCCTCTAAAAAAACCTATCTTTCTACCCATTCTAGTTCCAAAGAATGCACTATGTTTGTTCTCTTTGTATTGAGAAAACTCCACCCACTTATTAGAATCTGTTAAAACTCATTGACTTAACTCCTCTCCCAGAGAGAGTTTAGAAATCAAGGCTCTCTTTTCCTCTATACTAAGAATAGAAGGTCTGTTAGTAACTTGGCAGCATTTATAGTTTGCTACCGATTGAGATTTTCCAATGTAAGCCCATTTGTATTTCATACTTTCTAATATAAAAAATCTTCTGTGAGGAGTTCCAGCGAAGGGATCAGATTTTTGTTCTATTTCTATTTGTTCATTAGCTGTCAGAGGTCTTAACTGGCAAAACCTATCTTGTTCGTCCAACCCTAACCATATCTCTCCTGTTTGTGTTCCCATTGGGACAAGTTCATATATCTGTTCAGCGCATACCACTGTTTTCTTTCCCAGAGAGCAAGCCACAAAATGCAGGAAACATCTGTCTGGAGAGTTCATGTTACTGCAAGTTGAGAGGTATGTAACAAATTCCTGAGCTGTATGTTTAAAATAGCCTACTTCTGTTGCTAATTTCCTGTACTGTTCAAACTTTGTTGCGATAGATATAAAAACATGGTTTATCAGATCCTGACTCGTCTTATGTTGAGTTTTAATCTCTGAGTCCAACCAGATGCTACCAACGAAAGAGTTTTCTTCTTGTCTCCTAATCTCTTCAAAACTTTTACTCTGAAGGCGTAATTAAATTCCGTTTTGTATTTTCAAGTAAGACTTCTCTTTTCCTTTTTTAGTATTCTCTGATCCATCTGCTACCATTGTTTTGGCATGTGCTTTAGCAATATTATCAGAGTTGGTAAGTGTAAAATAGATGTTGTCTTGTGAGACCATATGAGTATCTCTTCCTACTTTTGTACCTTTCATTTTATCTGCCAATAGTTTAGCCTCTGTTGTGTCCACTGTCTGTACTAATGAGTTATTGCATACTTTTAGGACAATATGAAACGTAAAAGCCACTATTGAATGAATTGAATTCCATTATGTCATCTATATTGTTGATCTCATTAGATAATTTTAATAATTCTAGAGGTTCTGATTCCCTCTTTAACCCTACATCAATAATTTGCTTAAACATCACAAAATTAATGCGAATCTCTCCAGCTATGAATTCTCTTATTCATTTGCATCACAACTGTTTGCAAAATTTTGTCTAATTTCAGAAGTATTAGATAAACACTTGAAGTAATTCCCTTATATTGGCCGTCCCAGCTTCTTTGTACCGGCGGTATCATCATTTTCCGTTCTCTGCATGTTGATAAAGTGAAACTGACACCGAGTCATTCTTCCCTACCAAAGAGTTTTTAAAGTTAGGCAGTGTGTTACCTCCATCGGAGACGCCAGATGTTCTTCTCCTCATGATGAGCTTGGATGTGTCTACTACACAGTCTGAGAGCTCATCCTTTTCAATGTTGCCTTGAGAGTCTTCACCGTCACCCTGCTCGTCTTCTGTCTTTGTTGAATTGCTTCGTCTCGGTTCAGAAGTTTGTTGACTGCCTTGAGAGTCCTTTGTTCCCGAATCTTGCCCTGCATGTAAGCTCTCCCCTGACAAGTTATCATAAAGTTCCTCTTCTGGAATCAGTTGCCTATACAGTGAGTTTATTTTTTCAGTAATATCACCAATATTCAAAATCTGATAAGGTTGCGCTAAGATCAGTTCCGAGTCTGTCATCTTAAGTTTGTCCTTCACGAGCTTGTTAATCACTGAACTCTACATCCCTCAAAACTTGGCAAGCTTATTGAGTCCTAAAAACACGCAATAGACTTGCCCGATCACCTAAGTTCTACTGCAGTTTCTAATTAATTAATTAACTTAGTAAATTGCCGCTACTAATCTAAACAAAGTGGCAGACGAGAGTCTTTTGAATTGCCGCAAGGCAGCAATGCCATATCTGGGCGGCAACACCGAGGTGGTCTTCAGCATATGCTGGAAAAAGTGTGACCATAGTCAACACTTAACATAAAATAAACAATATAATATAACTAAACAACTCAAGATCATATCATACACGTAGCAGAACATGTAATCTCCAGTTCTTGTTCTTTATCCTCGCATCAGCCTATGGCTTCCCAATCCACATATGGTCCTCATTCTAAAGAATTCTCTCATCAATTGTCATCTTCCAAGTTCGATTTGCTGATTGTGGGAATCGGCTGTCGCTTTTCGGTATTCCGAGATGTTTGACATTTGAGAGGAAGTCTAAGGTGACGCTTGTTGCTCTGCTCAACCCGTGGAAACAATCACACTTCATTGTTGGGAAGATTGCTTTTCGAATGGACCGCGTTCGCGAGCAGACAATAAGAGTTGCCCTTGTTCTCACTCCTGCCTTCAGCATGCAAACAGGGATTAGTAAGGACAATCGCTTGACCGAACTGGATCAAGGAGTCTAGTCTGTCGTCGTCACAATCTTCAAAGGTTTGCAGATGCTCGAGATAGAAATCATCAAGCGCGTCCAGAGTAGACAGAGGTCTAGCATCCGGCTCCAATCG
>JALLAW010000082.1:0-18783 GCA_036939535.1 Cyclotella kingstonii | reverse complement strand
TAATATTGGAGCGTCGGTAGTATCTGTAGAACCATACTTTTTTCAGCAGTCGGCCGAGCAGTCGAGCCTGCGACGGTTTTTCTGTAGGTCATTCCAGCGATTTTAATTTTAGTCATTTCTACCGTACGTCGGGTCGGGTAAAATGCCTGGTAGAACCACTCTATTGAAGAAATTGCTCTGTTACGGATGGTACCATAACAACTCTGTTTAATGAAATCAATCAAAATAACAGGCAGAACATTCAATTTTTCAACATCGCCCGATTAGAATTACGCGTCAACCAGCTGCGATGAAAAACTAGCTCATTAAATGTGAAAAAATGGAAAAACATACGGATGTTTTAGATAATAGTTGCGTCGCGAGCGTAGGTGAAGATAACTGTTTTCGAGATAAAATCAACTCAATGGAAGAAGGTCACTGCGTAATAGAAGTGCCATGTATGAGCCGTAATGATTCGGAAAAATTAAATAGGTCTGCTGTTTTTCTGGTGCAGAATAAATTATTGAACAACAGACCTTTATATTTACAGTTGTCAAAGGACGAGTTTTCTGCTCTGCTCCTCAAGGCTTTGGGTCCAGCTAAGATATCTGCTACAATCGTTGATTACTTTTTCAGTGAAATCGACAGTGATTCAGATGGATGGCTAAGCGTTGATGAAATTACACGATATTTAGTCAGCTTCTTGCAGCACAAAATATCGGACAGATGCCGATTTGTTATGACTAGATTACTCAATCCTTCTATTTGGGGTTCATTTCTCTTTTTGCTGGCAAGTTTGATGTCCATTTCAAAGAACTTAGTGATACGAGTATGTGGAGAGAAGATGTTTACTGATATCGCAGCACTTCTTGTTAAGTGGTTTTCTCTTGTGGGAAGTTTCATGTTTGTGTGGGGTACTTATAGAACTACGCGGCAACAAATGCAGGATATGAATTCGAAATCTATTGCCTCAAGAATTTTCAGCTTGTTCTCAAAAAATATCAAATCTCTCAATCAAGTACGTGCCAAGCTAAACCTTTAGCATTTATTATTGATCACATGTTTTCAGAACCTCATTTCTCTACCCCTAAACCAGTTCATTAATTTTCTTTGGGTCCTTGGGAGTATAGCGTATGTTACTGAGTGCTGGTTAGCAGGAGGGCTATTTTATTTCATAGGTGGATTACTTGCAGTAAGTATAACTTGACTGCTTATTCTTTCAACATCCTTCAATCGGCTGCACGTTCGCTGGTCCTAAGTGTCTAACACTAATTTCGTCAAATTTTCTCCAGTTTCCATCAATTTACAATGACAAACTTGAGGAATTAATCCAAAATGAGAAATTGATGGAGAAGTTATGTGCTTCCTTTCCAGAACTCGATGAATCACGGCTTGGTTTTAAAACTCTAGGAGTACCAGGTGATTTTGATATTCTTTCGACTAACTCCGCGATAACAGCAGCAGTTACAAATAAGACTGAGGATCATAGTTGTACCAGACATCTTAGACCTCGTCGAAGATCAAGCTCAGAATCCAATGTAAATGACGTTTGCGTTGAACTTAAAAACCGTCATAGGAAAACTCCGACGTATCCAACAATTAGTTTTATGACGAAACTTCATAGTGGCTTGGACTGTGACGATATGTCTCTCCGAAGTAGTGACACCATATCGCTAATAAATTCTGATTGCAGCAAAAATGAAACTTCCAGTTTTATGTCACTCATAGGAAAAGAGATATTTATGCTACGAAAATATCAAAAACAAATAGATTGCTATGATGCCTTTATTTCTTTTGGCGGAAACCGCGCAACTCTTGACGCTTCTACAAGGGTTTTGAGGCGTGTCAGTGAAAACTCAATGATTGATCTTAATAGCATCAATAGTCTGGCTGCGAACACCACAAGAAAGAACCTCAAAATATCTGTCTTCTGCAATCTCATTAAGCTGCCTAGTTTGTATATTGCCCTAGCTTACGCGATTGCAGGGATATTTTTTACTGTCGGTGCATGTTCCTCTTTGAGATTCTCTAAACAAATTGTACAAAATCTATACTTATCAGGTTCTAGCTTTTACTTTTGTGGAAGTGCAATGATACTCTGTCAAGCATGGATTAGTGTCAACCATGAGTGGAATCACCTGCAATCTATTCGTGTTGCCCTTTGCCAAATGGCCTTTGACACTGAGCGTGAGCCAATCTATAACCATGACAGACTCAAAGAACGCGACTTTTGACAGCATCTTATGCACAATGAGTTAAAATGAAATTTTTAGAATGCAGTTATAGAAAGAATAACTATTATCAACCCTGATTATTTGTGCGACATAAAACCATACAAGATAAGTATATCTGTAAGAATGAATCTTGATATCTTTTGAAAACTGACATCGCTAAATTACAGAGCTTGGTAGATATCTGTGCAATACATGTGTAACGACTTAATACTTAACGGATTTTATTTCAAATCATTCACCATGGCAGTTTCAATGTCCGAACGTAAAATGAGCTGTGGATCAACCTCATGCTCCTCATATTGAGCTGATCGAATTCGTTTGCGTACTTCTGTTCGCGCACCAGCAAGCAGCATTTCACTCACGCGACCATTCCTTTCACTTCTCCATCGGGCATCAGTTTGCCTTTCAAGTAACTTGGCTAAATAATCAACTCTTATACTTTCATCAAGATAAAATCCTTTTGCATGCACTAAATCAATGAAAATTTCGGCAAGCTCTTGGCAAGTATAGTCTGGAAACTCAAAGGTGACATCGAACCTACGCCTCAAGTCATCATGTCGTCCCAGGAACAAATTCATTTCGGTAGGAAAACCAGCTAAAATAACTAAAGGAGAATCTCGTCCGGCTTCATCTGTATCAATGCTCCTAATAATTTCACTCATTGCATCTATACCAGCATTTTCAGCCCTGGATCGTTTCGACGTCATGCCAAGAGTATATGCTTCATCAATGAAAAGGATTCCACCTCTCGCTTCTTCCAGAACTTCACGAGTTTTCGCAATCGTTCCTCTTTGATCTGCGGCAATCAAATCCATTCGTTCAACCTCAAGAAACTTGGGCTTACGAAGTATCCCTAGTTCATGATAGACTTTCGCTAGGAGCCTAGCGACAGCAGTTTTCCCTGTACCAGGATTTCCAAAAAATATCATGTGTGGTGCTCGCGGACGTCCAGCTTCGTCTGAAAGGGTAACACCTAGCATGGCAGCAGACAAACCCCGTATTCCATTTCCTTGATCAGGAAGAAGACTCTCACGAAGATCACAAATTTCAGTTGTTCTCCGCAGCCCACGAATCTTGTAGAATGAATTTTTATCAACAAGAAGCTTGAATGAAATAATAAAAAAGTTGGAGGAATTGAATTCTTTCAAACTACTTACTTGACATTTAATATGTTCCAGACCAACTATGGACACGATCAAATCCTCCACTCTATCTCTGACACCAAAATCTCTCTCCTCTGTCCCCTGAGACGTGAGTGCAATAGCTTGACTCCTTGACCTCTTTTTCACAGCATCCAGAATGGCACTTTCCACGGCCATTTGCTGCTTTCTTGCTGCATCCCCTGCATTACCACCTCGTCTACCGGATGCGGCTCCTCCATCTGTCATGGCGTTGCTAAGTGCGATTTCTAGCTCATTAGGGTCAATACCAGCCGAATATAGAGCCTGCGGATAGCAATCAGCCAATCGACGGACAGCAGCTACCGCATCTTTAAAGTCACGACCCTGGCGACCTCCCGAACCACGAAGAGATACGAGTTTTCTTTCCAAAGCATCCGCCCGTTCCATAAGCTTTTCGGCCTTTTGCCTACGACTCAATTCAGGAGGAGCGGGGCGTCCCTCTAATAAGGCAATGATGGCCTCGGAAGCAGATTCATCCGCAAGGGCGAGATCGAGTGGGGTCATACCATCATCATTTTGGAGATGCAACGCATCAGGATAGGCCTCAATGAGGCGTTTGACAACTTCCACGGATGCTTGATTCGATGCAGCCATGTGCAAAGGCAAACTCCCATACTGATTACGACAGGTGGCTGCTTCTGGATGGTGCACCAAAAGCAGTTCAACGGTGTCTGCAGGAGCTTGCCACATAGCCGCCTGATGAAGAGGAAGATTACCCACTCCATTTGGTTGAGATACACCCTGAGGATATGCCTTAACAAGTGAATCTACAACATCTTGGGAGGCTTGAAATGAGCAAGCAGCATGGAGGGGAAGGTTGCCACGGTCATTGACACGTGATGCTTCTTCAGGAAATTGAGGAGTCTGTGATGAAATAATTGGATGGATAATGTGGAGAGAAAAAGTGGTAAGTGCTACGATAGAGTGATGTACCGTATAAAGGCTCGACAATACTCGTCTGAAAGAAAAGGATTCACTCTGAGGTGTTTGATATCAACAGCTAATGCATTCTGGAGAAATATTTTTTTAAGCGAACTCATTCGCAATGCCAGTGTGGTAGTCGATCAGAGGCCATTTCTCTCACATAAAGCCTCCACATATCTTTGCTCGCTAGTTAAAAATTTAGTTGCTCCCTCTCAATTCGCCTTATACACGAATTAGTAAAAAACATTTGAACGGAAACTATTCCCATGAACTCATGATCATACGAACATCACCGGATACAAAATAACTGCTTCAATAAAAGTATTAAATAATTGACGAGGGATATTTTCATCGATACATCAAAATCAAAATCAACAACACAGTATCACCTTACTCATTTGCGCAATGCTAATCACTAGTGAGATATCGCATATCTATGCGGGTGTCGAGAGATGGACGAAGCTTACCTTAGTGCGGCTCAATAGAGCCCCAAATCCCTTGCATAATTCATGTAGTGTTGTGTCCGACATGATTTCCGTCAATCAGGGTATTCAAAGGAGAGGTGGAAACACGGAGGTGGAGGAGGATTTACCGCTCACTTTGGTCGGAGCAGATCAGTAGTTCGAACGTCTCTATATTTCGTGTTGTTTTTTCTTTAACGTCTCGGCTGTCGTGATGTGATAAAAGTGATTGAGGGAGCTCGTCGGGGCGTTACGTATCTCTCCACAGGAAAAGAGAAATACCTCTCCTCATTCCCAATGGGGAAGAGAGATAGTAGGATAATTTATCGAATTCAGCGATCGAGAAATTTATTCATTATTGCCCATTCCATTTCTTCGATAAAATTTATCTACATGTACAACTATAAACATTTCCATTGGCGAGAGCCAACGGTCACAAACATATGTAATTTGGAATCAATTTTTGTCTTTGACGGCATGGAATTGCCTATATTGTGGTTCAGTGATAGTACATATGTGTATCGTATGATATTAGTCCTACAAGTAGGAGTACTATACTAAATTATGTAGCATCTCAGACGCATGTAGCCCGACATGATGTGACTGCACTTCTACTTTTCCCTCATCTTCTAAAGTGCACTCACGAGCTACGGTGTGAGTGACGATACGAAGGAACGAGATGAACTCTGCCTCCTACGATGAAGATCAACCGACTACAACCTCCATCACCAGCGCGAGTCGCCGAATCCGTGAAGGCATTCGAAATGGAGCAATTGCCTCAAGCAGAGACACTTCCTCACAACTGTTGCCTCTTCAAGAGGCCATGGACGATGATGAACACGCCACTACTGGTGGCAAACTCAACTCGATCTCGACAAAAACCAATAAAGGAGGTGGAGATCCTGAATACGTTGACTTACACGAACTAGCGAAGGGATGGAAGGCAGCTTTGTCGTGGGCATCGGATCCGGCTACTAGAAACGAAGCCAGGAAAAAAAATGACCGTGGCAATTTGCCTTTGCATACTGCAGCTAGTTTTAGGGCCCCTGTAGATGTTATAGGTGAGTCCTCTGTACGCACACTATTTTGTGAAATCGCAATAGTTAGTTAGAAACTACCATTCATTTATATTTTTTATTGTGTTCCTCGTCACACTTTGTTTATTCCTCTCTGTCACTGTAATCTATCTAACCATGTACTTTATTCCGTAACTCTCAAAATTCGACTGCATTAGAGGGACTTCTTGAGGCCTACCCTGAAGCAGCCTCCATCACCAACAACTACGGCAATCTCGCCCTCCACTTCACAGCATGGAAAAAGGGCCCTCTGGACTGTATGAAACTTCTGTTGCAAGTCTTCCCTGAGGGTGCCGCCCAAAAAAATAACCACGGTAATCTCCCTCTCCATTATGCTGCACACTACAATGCCCCCATCGAGGTTGTCGAGGCGCTCTATCATGCATATCCGGAAGCAGCACGTCAAAAAAATAATGATTCCAATACACCGTTAGATTTGGCTGTGGCAGATGGGGCATCCAATAATGTCGTTGCTTTGCTGCAGGGAAAATCTGTGCCACCCAATGATGAGGAAATTTATGAAGGTGCCAAGAGCCGATGTGAAAGAGTTGAGACTGAGTTGCAACGTGTCATGGAAAGTCATGACAGTGTTCAGGAAGATTTAGAGGTATTGTGGGGATTTTTGATGGATGTGAAAGAGAATCATCCAAGTGCCATGTATTCTAGTGGAATTGATCCAGAGAAGTGTATGGATGTCGAGTCACTTATGACTCAGGTAAATGAACTGTTGGAATTCGGTTTTTAGTGCACTCTGACAGGTAAGGCTGACAATATCCCTTCGTTTTCTCTTGAATCATCATTTAGGTTCGAATTGCTGGTGAAGAAGAGCAAAAATCCATTGAAGAAGATGAAGTCAAACAAATCGAAGACTCACTAGTCCCACCTGACGATCCCGTTGAAGTCCAGCTTTCACAAATAATCGGTCTCGATGCGATGAAAAATCAAATTCGTGGTCTTCGTCGTACTATTGAAGTTGATAGGATTCGTGGACTCGCTCCAGGGCAATGTGATCGCCCTCGACACTTCATTCTCACTGGAAATCCTGGATGTGGGAAAACTTTTGCTGCCCGTCTGCTGTTGCCCATTATGTACAAAATTGGAGCAGTGAAGACGGAGTCAGTGATTGAAGTTGGCAGAGACGAATTGGTCGATGGTCGGAGTGAAGAACGCACAATGGAAAAGACACGAAATGTGTTGAAGCGTGCTACAGGAGGAGTACTGTTCATAGATGAAGTTTACACATTACTTCCATCCCACGGTCGCCACGGGAGCCAAGATCATGGACCATCCGCCCTCAAGGTGCTGGCTGAGGCATTGCCCAAAGGTGATCCTTTGATTATTCTTACTGGATACTCAATTGAGTTGCAGAAAGTTATCACATCTGATATCGGATTTAAAGGACGATTCTTGCTTCGAATGGAATTACCAGATCCGACACCCTTTGAATTGGCACGTATGGTGGCATCCAAACTGGGCAGAAAAGGTTTTATACTTGGGGAGGGATTATCAGCAAGGTATATTTCAGATGCAATTTCCAGTATGGGGGAAGATTGGAGGCTGGATCGTAATGGTAGGGTGGCTGATGATTTGGTGCACGCAATAAAACTAGAGATTCGAAAGAAGGCTGTGACAGGCAATGACTTAGGAACATTGAGCCCATCTCAGAGTTCGAGGATACCCCTTGTGATGCCAGATGACATAACCATTACAGTGGAAGACTTTCAAAATGCCTTTCGTAATGGTATTTAGGTAGTGAAGCATTTGCATTTTTGTACGCGAAGCTGTTTATTTGTTTGTTACTATGTCAAGCTTCACATACCTATGTAAGCAATCTTCTTTAGTAATTGTAACAAAAGTAATGTTCTTCTGCTCACATTTAGTTGATACTTACTAAAAGTATAGTTTTATCAAAAGAGTAGTTTGACATATAAATTTGAGAAACTACAAAAATATCATCACTATGAAAATAGTTCCTCATTTAGAAGCACAATTTTTATACTATCACAGATTACATTTGGTCACTGATTTCATAAGACTTTAATTTACACATGATTTTTTTGATGAGAACCATTTAACATTACCCTTCAGTACTCTTTTCACATCAGTCACATATTTATAACAAGTAGGCGTTCCATTTTGATTGCATGCATTTGTCAGAGTCATGATCCTTTTTATGTATAAGTGTCATGTTGTTCTGGTTTATTCATTTTCAATTACACAGTCACCATCAAAATCTATAATTTCTATAGGATTTTCTTGTTCTTTCACCATTGAAATCACTAGAGCATCTCTACCAGTGAGTGGTAGATAAAGTATCATTACCATGTTTGATTTCATAAATTGTCTAGTAGTAATACCAGCTACTTACTGCCATATTTGTCTGCCAATAGTCCCCACTGGTCAATAGTCCCCATTTTAGCAATAATCTGTTTAAGCTACCATACATAATATTTCAATGACTGTTCTACTCTTATTTTTTTTGTGGATTTGGGTTTTCAAAACCTTTTTACTTAAAGTTTATTAAGGTAGCTTGATTCTGAGTAAACTAATCTAGAAAGTTGAATACTGAGGGTGGACTGTGGTCAGCAGTTCTGGGCAAGGTCTTTATTTTTTGTGGCTATCTACAACTACTAAAGGTGATGCTCAGAATCAATAACTGACACCAACATTCTGTTTGCCATACTTAGGTATTCCTATCTAGCCCATGGTCAGTTACATTGCTCATACTTGTATCAACTTACGTGCCTCTTGCCAACTGTGACGTGGCCAGGTGGTGCAGGGAGAGTATCATGTGATACTTACCCTGCTCTTCAATATGGCACTTATTTCCACAATTCCAACATTGAGCCTGAAATTCAGAGATTCTCTCCTATTTCTCACATTGAAATAGAGAGCTACCTCTAGTTTCAACTGTTGCTTAACAGCAGGAGTATATAATGTATTAGTACCTATGTTTGTATGACCAACCAACAGTAGCACTTCATACAAGTAGAGGCACAAGATGGAATTCCAGCAGATCTGTCAATGTATGTAACAAAAATATGAGTTATTTTTGGAGGAGGCCCTCTCTATGACATCAAAAATAACTTTCTTTCTAATTTCCTTTCAATGACTAAAGATGACACAATTTTGAAAATTGTTACTCTATAGCTGATGGTTAGATTGAGAAACTCAATGGATCTGAAGGGTTCATGTTCAGCCCTACAGGAATATATAAGATTCATTTTTGAGTATGTAGAACTGGAATTGTGGTTGGTAAGCTCAAAGTCATTGCCCAGAAGTGACTTTTCATCCATAAATATCACTACTTCAACTTACAGTAGGTTTGTCTATTCAAGTGATTTCATTTAATGTATGGTATGATATGCTTACAAAAATAGTTAACAACCTCTCTAGGATTGCTAAATTTTATGCAAATAAAAAATACAAGAATAGTACACATTAATATTGTTTACATGTAATAAAAAATGTCCTATGTATTTTCCACCCTGTTGTGGAGTTGCTGTTTTGTGTGGCAATTTGATATACCAATGTCTGCCACTTTTTTTTGGTCAGGTAAGAGTTGTAATTTCTTAAGTCTTGTATTTATTTAGTAAAAATGTACTGTCTATCCTCAGATGACATCCACACTAAATTTACTACACTGCTTTATTAGTGTGATGAAAATTACATTGGTATGATGGTAAATCTTCAAAATATTACTTCATACTATCACTGGTTGTGATGCTCTTAAGAAAAGGCATAGGGTGTTACAGGTGAGTACAAATGCACTGCACATAGAAACCATACCATTACAAGCGCACTAAGGGTGCATTACTATAGGTACAAAGGTATCATGCAAAGCCATTCTTCCATAGGCATCAAATAGACAGACATCATGAAATGACATAATCCTAGTAAATGTCTGCGTATCTGTCTTTGTGTCTGTGCGCGTGTGAGTGTACCAAGCTCAGCTGTACAACTTCCGTAGAATCCGGAGGCTTCCTTTCGACATAGGCAAACTTTAGAATTTTTACCTCTCTACCCTCATATAGTACGTACGTACCTTACGAGCTCGAAGCGCGAAGCATGCGAGTGCTAAGCACTCTCATACGAGCAAAGTGAGCACAGCCAATCTACTTCTAGTAAATACAGTAGTACTACAAAACCCTTTTTACAGTAAAGAATAAGTAGTATATGAGTGTCTTATGTATAATGAGTGCAATGTATACTTCACCCAAAACCAAGCGAACGTGAAGTGCCAGCGTGTGAGCATTGTCAGTTAACCTCAGCACAAGCACATTGCGCTTCATCTAAAATCATGTGAGCACAAGGCGTGAACATACGATCACCATGAGCACTGCCAATTGTGCTCAACACAAGCACAATGCGCTTGTTTACATATTGAATATCACTGACTATGCGCATGTCTGTCCGTACCAAGGTTGGCTGTACAACTCCTGTAGAATCCTGGAGGCTATTTTTTCACATAGCTACCTTTTTTCAACTCTCTATCTACTCTACAATAAGTACGTACCTTACGAGCGCAAAGCGAAAGCCAAAAAAGCATGTAAGTGCGAAACATGAGTCTGCAAGCAAGGTGAGTGCATTCTAACTACAAATAATATAGATTTGTGTACTTGTGTATGTGTGTACTATAGACCACAAACGAATTGGGGCTACAAAACGACTGAGGTAGATGGGGGAGGGGGGGGGGGTACGACAAAAGTCCTGCGTTAGAGATGGGGATATGACTATAAATGTACTGTGCCGGGGCTGTTTTCTTTCAAATTCTCTATGTTATACATGTACATGAGTGTACTTCCTCTTACTGCAACAAAATTATTATTTTTCTTCCCTAAAAAATATTGAGTCACTCTCATGCAGTAGCAGCAGCAGCCACCACTGCCTCATCCATTCCGTATCCATTGAATCCAATGGCTAATGCCTTACAGTTTCACCAAATCCAACTACATGATTGATTGTATCTCCATCGAATCCTTTGACCTTAACTATTTAATATCCATTCATCTTCATTGGCTTCTTTATCGCCACTGCTTCTCCATCAAATCTGACCTCAGCCACTGACTCTAAGTTTAATCCATCTCCATCGACCTTAGCCCTTGCATCTCCATTAACTTCTCCATCAAGTTTGAGCCCTTTATAGAATCGACCACAGCCGCTACATCTCCATCAGTTTCTGAATCAAATTCATCAACCTCAGCTTATGCATTTAGCTTCTCCAACGAATTTGATAACCTCAGCCACTACATCTCCATCAGTTTCTCAAGATTACTCATCGTCCTTAGCACTATATTTCCATCAGCTTATCCAACAACCTGACCTCAGCCGCAACATCTCCATCAGTTTCTCAATCTAAAGGATTCCTTTTCAATATCATAAAATATAAGTGGGCTCATTTTGGTAAATTTCAGTCAGTGGCGATTTGTAAATGCTGTCAGGTCACGAATAGACCCTCTAATCTTAGCGACTAAGAAAAGTAAATATTAATAACCAAGTATGAAGAGAATAAACACAACACACTTGTCAAAACCTGCACTGGAAGAAGGATAGGGTTCTTCAGAGGAAAGGATATATGGCACTCCTCAGCTGCCCACAATGACAGCTGTTTGCTTGATGAACCAATCTCGCACCCTAAGCATTTGTATGAGTTAAGTGAAACTTTTAGTATTCTTCCTCAGGGGTATCTTTTTAAGTTAAAAGGAAGTTGGAGAGACTTGCAAAAACTTTTAGTCTAATATCCATGGATATTTGAATGGCAGCAGGTTGCACCTAGAGGAGTTAACAGCGAATTAACATGTGATAAACCATTATACAGACTACAACAAGAAATTTCTCTTTGCTTTGGTCCTATATTTTATAGTCTAAGGGATATTAATCCAAATCTCACTGTATCAAAAATTGGAGCATTAAATTTATCAGCTGTTCAATGACTGAATATGAAGAGAGTGATAATCGAATCCACTCAGAATGCTCATCGGTTAGCATTCTAAGACAGACCTACTCTATCGCCAGCAGTATAAACAGTTGGATGCCATGATTAAAACTTTGACAATCAAGGCTAATGAAATGATCACTTTGTATATTCATTGTCTTCATGCCTATGCCAAAAACTTACAAACAATTGAATGTAAGATCGTTGCTTACATGGCCAGCAACTGGGAGTCTATGAGTAATAATGAGCATTATTACTCTGAAACAGTTCAAGTGGGGAATTCACAACAACTACCTAGGTTATCAGATTGTTAGCGGAAATTAAAAAAACTTTCGTAACATGGAAACTATATTGAAACTTTAATGGAATAGAAATTGTATTACATCTATGTTGATATGGATTATCTTCATCATTCTATCAGCTGCTAAATTGAAGAATTGGCTTCCAATGGTTGTTTGTGTGATGACCAGTGCATCCTTGCTGTTTTTAAGACAGCAACCAAAACGACCTTTGTCTGCCACCTTTTAGATTGTAGTGGTAGTTTATAAAGACTTATTTAATTTAATTCAGCCATTATGTGTCAGAAAAAATGAAGCATCAGTTTTATCGACACATTCCAGTTCAAAATTCTACAACTTACCATCTTGACCTATGCCAGAGAAATAACCCAAACAATTCCGAGATGAGGAGAAATGTTGGTGGGGACTCGACTCAAAAAGCTTGATTACTGGCATTCTTTTTATTCGACTGAAACGAATGTAGGGCATATTGGGAGATAAGCAAGGATGCAAGAGAGAGAGAGAAAGTCAATAAAGAAACAAGGAGAGGGGTCAAACAGGTGTCTCAAATGGGAAAGTGGCAGAAGCAACTATTGTGGCTGGGAGCTGGGCAAGGGGGTGAACAATTATTCCAACATGGTTCTACACCTGACTCACCTTACATTTTACATGATTGTTAAAAAATCATATGCATATCAATTTTCATATTTCTTACCTTTACAAAGATGGGTGGTTTGGGCATTGGCAGAGGAGGAGCAGAAGCATTTGGCTTAAGGGTTCACCTTGTTCTGTGAAGACATTGCAAGAGAATTCTGAAGGCGCCCAAGATGTGACATTGACTATCACAAGCCAGGAATTAGTTATAAATTCCTATCTAAGATTCTTACCATAAAGATCAGGTAGGATGGACATGCAGGGACTGTGAGGCTTCCCCTATTCCCAGATTGTACCATGAAGTTGTGGGAGAACTAATTGGAGGAGATATCCCCTGAAAGATCATTGGCTTTCTTTGTTGCTACCACGTTGAAGCAAGCCCCCACACCCAAAATTCTGCATTCTGCCTGCACTAGATAATAGTCTCATGAATATTCCCAAGCCCATCCCGGAAGCACCTGTTGTGACTTGGAGCTGGGTGAGGGAGTGAATCATTATAAGAACATGGTTCCACACTTGACTCACCTTACATTCATACATGATTGAAAAAATCATGTGCATATCAATTTTCATATTCCCTACCTGTACAAGGTCAGGTGGTTTGGATTGCTTCAGGATTCACCTAGATAATATGGTCCCGACTTTTCTCGTCCGACCTCATGACCTTCAGAGTTGGGTGAGATCACTGATTGATAGGCCTTATTAGAATGTTACTATACATCGATTTGCAAACATTTTTCTCTTAAGAGGAATAAGTAAGTACTGCCTATAGAGGTTAAAAAAACGACTATAATTTTTGATAAGCACGTAGGAACTTTTAAATTTCTTTTCATTCGCTCTAGTCATGTCATACTGTAGAGTCAAACAATATTCTGGCGCGTCTTCGACAACGCCGATTGTTGTTGTGTGAGCATCTCAACATCAACAGATCTCGACCACCGTCAACCTCTAGATGTGACAAGACATCAACGATTGCTTAGAATCAGGTAAGAGCCACAGGCAACTGATTCTACAGAAGAATATAACTGTGTGAGGTTAAAGCTGAGCAGCTTTGTGTCTGAGTAAAAGTAAATGTTTCAACATTTTCGTGATGGCGCCTGTAGGGGTGGAATACCTCAAAATTTCGCGTGCTCTTGTTTCCCATACTTCATCGATCCTCGCTTCTCTCTCAATGCACAACACAGCAAGTAGCAATATGGCAAATAATATTTTATCACCCAATCCAAAATCTCCTCTGTCATTTTTAAGAGATAACCACTGCAAACCGATTGAACTCTTAACTTCGGCCACCAAGCGCTCTCCAAACAGTGAGGTGAAGAAGCGACATGCTGCCATATCTCTTGCATGTTTGTTTCATGCAACTGGGCCGGTCACCGTAACGTCTTCAACACGTGGAAATCTCAACGTTGAAATGAGCACACACTATCCACTTCAAAGCGATGTAGATGAATCTAAAGAAAATAAACTGTGTGATTTTAATGCATCCATATACCCAATAACATCTAATAGGGAGAATTTCCCACCGCAAAATATTCGAAGACATAGCATCCTTAATGTCAAACGCAGCAGTGAGTCTGCTCTCAACTTCTCCTCGCCTAAAAAGAAATCAAAAGGTGTTGATAAAATCGCTTGCAGTAAATCAAGTGAGATATTATCATCAAGAAATAGCGCTGTAAATGTCAAACTTCGTGAAACAACACCAGAGAAGGTTGCAAACATTCTTGCCTCAGAACTTCCTTTCAGCCAAAATTCTGTTGCATCGCCCAATCTCGGAACTCAACGTATGAAGAAACTGATGGAGGTGAGGTGTTTCAAACCTTTTATTGACAATGCTTAATCGAACAATACCAATATTTACTCCTTCTTTAATCCTCTAAATATTTAAGGCTACCCAAATTACATCCCCCATTCCTAGCATCTCCGCTGGTGAATGCCAACAGCACATTCAAACATGCACCTCATCGAAAGCGTCGTCAAAGAAGAGTATCAGCCCGAAAGGAGCAAATCGTAAAGAGAAGTCTCTTGCTTTGTCCTGTAAAAACTTTATGGACCTTTGTCGTGATGCACCAACATGTGGACTAGATGATGAAAATGGGGCTCTCATTGAGCTCAATGAAATCGCGACACATTTGGGTGTGAAGCGGAGAAGAATCTATGATATCATTAATGTTATGGAGAGTGTTAACATTGTGAGTCGTTTGAAGAAAAATACATACCGATGGCATGGAAAAGAAGGGTTACCATTGTACTTCGCTCGATTGCAGCAGAAGGGGCTTCTTGAAAAGGCCAATAATAAATCAATAATAGGTAATGAGCAGGAATCTTCTGACCAAGGTTCCCAAAGGGTTAAGGGGATGTCAACTACTTGTCAGAAGTTGATTCAGTTCTTTCTTGTGTCTGGTCAAGTTGAAATCGGACTTGCAGATGCAGCCGAAGCAGTACTAGGACCATTCTCGTGCCTCTCGACAAACAAAGAGGAACCAATGCATGAAAAATCAACAGAAGCAGATGCTCATAAAACGTTCAAAACCAAGGTTCGTAGAATGTATGATATTGCTAATGTATTGACAACTCTTGGAATCATCTGTAAAGAAAATACTGGCAGCGCGTCCTCATCACAAAGGCCTAGTTTTAAATGGGTATTTCATATCCTTCCATGTGACATGTCAAAATATCTTCCTCCAAATGAGCAAGACAGCACACACAATGTTAAGCAATCACACATTTAGATGCAATTGATAGTATTCTTGAGGGATCATATCAGTTTAAGTAATGATCACTGTCAAAATATTATGAAAGCTTACTGCAGTGCTGTTATGACAAGTAAATAAGAATGTGATTATTTTTATTGCTTGAATATTTGCTTAGAAGCCACACAAGTGAATGTAAAAAATATTAATCAAATTAATGCACTCAAGAGTGGTTGCCATTCCACATGGTCATTTTTTCAATATTTGATCTCTTTTGCAAGGGTCTCTTGTGTTATATAGAGAGACTTGACTACAGAGAATAAAACTGACAATTATCATTATATCTGGCAAGTAAAATCATTTTCATTGTATAGCACTAAGATTGAAAGGAGCTTTTATTCATGCTTTGCCTTCAGTGCCTGATGGAGACTCCTCCTCCATGGCTTCTTGAGCCATATCAATGTCACCCTTGAGTCCAATTAGCACTCTGTTACACTTGAACTTTTCAAAAAGAGTTACAATTATACAAAGCTCGAAACCTACATCATCCTAAATAATAGAATAATATTGATTCAAAACAAAAACCTTTGTAAAGCAATTGAACCCTTGTCTTTATTGTACAACATTTGAAATGATTAATGAAGGATGCTTCTTCTTTGATAGCCTTATTTTTTGCTCTTACATCACTGAACCAACTGACTATCTTATTATCTGTAAGATCTGCAATCTATACATTTCCAATTCACTCATTCCTTGTGTAGATAACACACCCAAAGTCAAAATGTTTTTAAGTTTGTTAAATATATCCTAGTGTATTTTTGGAACTAAGCATGACCTAGCACCTACTACATTTTCATTCACTTCAATATGCAATTTAATTTTGGAAATATTTTCACAAAGTTCCATCAAGGACTTTGATATGCCATCATAGCATTGAAAGCTATGCAATTTTGTCAACATTTGGTTTGGTCCTTTTTCAAGAATGCTCCAGTACCATACAATACATTTTAGTAACCATTTGCATAATACAAGCTATATATATGGGTAATGACTATATATAAAGTTGATGGCAATTAACCATGTGTGCAGAATGACACATTTTTTGGTTAATATGCATATGGTAAGTACAACTACAGTAACCATATGGTTATCACTGTATCTATCCATATGGTTGTCAACTCCCAACATCTAAAACACAATAACAAATGTAAAGCATGCATAAAGTGTAGCAAACATACTATATTAACAAATATTACAAGAATAGATGTTTTTGATTTTTGGGCTCATAACCTGTACCTCCCATACATATACATGGTTGAATAACCATATACATATGGTACATTTATGTATATGGTTTCTAACAGTATATTTATGGCTTCCATAAATAAAGTGTCACTAACATTTACTATTTTTTAGTACCTTTTCAAGGAAGAAACATAGATTGAAAAATTCCCAGTTATAAATTGACTGTGACAAATTATAAATGATTCATCGACAGATACAACCATTTTAAAAAAGCTAATTTGAAAAAGGTAATTGCACTCTCATTTGACAACATGATTGTATTGATAGACTAATTCAATTCCTATTAGAGGCTCTAGAATAAACAATTCCTCAAATGAAAATCATTTTTCTCCCAATGATTGCAGCAAAGGTGGTTTCTTCTGTGGTAATTTGTTCTGCAAAATACACCACTTTGAAAACATTTGCATCTTTTAGTGTTGCATTGTACACTTCAATTAGTTAATAATTAATATCATATTAAATTACCACTTAGATGTAACAAATTATAGTGGCAGACTTGAGTCTCTTCAGATGCCGCGGAAAACAGCATCCTCGCGCAGTGGCAGGAGTTCTGTTGGACAGGAACTCTTCAGCATTAGCTGGAATCAAAATGTTTCCCTTTTGTAAAACATATCTAACCAGGCATTTGTCATACATATAATTAGTCGCTATAAATGGGCCATAGCTAATTCACTAGATTTCCTTCAGTCGGAGTCACATTGGGGACATACATTTAGCCCTGAGAGTTTTTTGCTGAGTTCTCCATCTCTCAACTTTCCTCCTTTTCTTCTCCAAAACTTGAGCCTTCTTTACCGCAGGGTCTCCGTATTTCTTTTATAAATACCTCCCATTCGATGTACTGTAACCTTCGGCACTCATTAATAACTCTTGCGTTTTTAACTTGCTGATAATCAGAGTCTGATGACACCCAAGGATCATCTTCATCCAATCTGGAAAGAGCTGCCTCACTTTCCTCACGACAGTAAAGAGCAGGGAAGAAGGATTCAATATTAGCCCTTTCTTTTTTTCTATCTGGATGTGATAAGTGAAGTCCTTTTTAACTTGAGGCCTTGGATAAACTCCATGCTTGATGCGAGGACGGGCGGTGGTAGGGTAGGCTTCGTGATCCTTCCGAGGAGTTTCTGGTGGTGCTTTGACTTCGTGAGGGTAGAGGTGTCTGTTGGAGAGCCTAGATCTACACTATGTTCGAGACCGTGTTCTTGTACTGCGTCACATGTGCTGCCTGTGCCCCTTGCGAACAGTCATCCCGATCTGCCAAGGTGACTGTGTTGTGTGCGTGAAGCGCAGCTTTGATCGTCGTCATTGAGGAGGCGTCATGTTCTTGTTCGACAGTATTTACAACTGCGACGACCTGGAATGTGCATACTGTGCTAGATTTGTCAATTCCATACTGATTGCAGCAATGTGAAATGAAGATCTTCATATCATCTTCAACAAAAAGGTTCCTCTTTTGTATCTGCCCTTAAAAAATAATAACACCAACATAGGGACTAATGACATTGATATTGAAATAGAAGGGTGGCTTTGTTCCTATCCCCTCAGGTTATTGATGAGGAGCGATTGGAAGACAAGAAATTTTCATTGGGATTATTGACGAGAGATGATAGAAGATGATGAGAGATCTCGCTTACAAAGGAAGTCAATTTTTTGTGAGTCTTTCAATTTTTCCTGCAGGTAGGAGTAGCAGTACTTCAAAAGTATCTTTGTACCCCATGTCTAACGAAAATCGTGAAGAGAGTAGAAAATGTTGTTATGCTGCTACAACATGTATGGCATGATGTCATATATAGAAGTAAGAGTCGGGTTACTCTGCCAGCGAAATTTTAGCAAAGTAGAAAAATCTACTTAAATTTCTCGTTTGCATGTCAGTGACAGGGTTACACAGAGAGCCTAAACTACAATACTAGAATTTTATTTTAGAATGTCGTTTTCGTGTCGTTTTTTCAGGTTACACTGTCGGTGACATCATGAAAATTCAAAAGTTTCGCTCACCGAAGCGGTCAATTTTTGAGAGACTCCCTCACAAAATCACACCATGTCTGAAAACGTTCTACCCCAAGAAGATC
>JALLAW010000081.1:0-19116 GCA_036939535.1 Cyclotella kingstonii | reverse complement strand
CGATTGTGCTCAGCACAAGCCGAGCACCGCGAGCACTGCCAATTGTGCTCAGCACAAGCACAATGCGCTTGTGTCTACTAGGATTTTATCATGGTAGACATATGTACGTAAAGATTTGAGCATAAATTAGTTGTAATTCTAAAGGATAAAATATTTGGTGCAGTTTAAAAAAGTTCCATTTGCAAAACGAAGTAGATGAACAGATTTCCCAATACATAATGTTAGCCTACGAGGAAAAGCAAGAAATCCACTTCAAGTTGATACGTATCATACGGAGGATCTTATACTGTGTAGTATTGCGTCAGCACAATAATTCACAACCATCCTCACAGCGCCACGTCATCTTGAACTGAATCTTTCTTCTTTGCCTTCTGGCAATGTTTCCAGGATCGGAAGATCCACTTCTACGTTTATACACACTTTCATACGAAGTACTGTGTTCTTCTTTCAAGAGGAACATTTTAATCTACTCACATAATTAAACTTACACACTCACAACATGATGAAAATTGCTGCCCTCCTAGCCCTCGCCGGGTCTGCCTCCGCCTTCGCCCCCATTCAATCCAGCAAGGCTACTACTGCACTGAATGCATTTGAAAGTGAGCTTGGCGCGCAAGCTCCTCTAGGATTCTTTGATCCCCTCGGACTTTTGGATAACGCAGATCAAGAGCGCTTCGACCGTCTCCGATACGTCGAGATCAAGCACGGCCGTATCGCTCAACTTGCCTTCCTCGGTAACATCATCACTCGTGCGGGCGTTCATCTTCCAGGAAACATTGATTACGCTGGAAACTCATTCGACTCTTTCCCCAATGGATGGGCTGCCATCAATGGCCCTGACGCCATCTCAGGCTCTGGTCTTGGACAGATTGTAGCCTTTGTTGGATTCCTTGAGCTTTTCGTAATGAAGGATATCACGGGAGGAGAGTTTGTTGGTGATTTCCGTAATGGGTTCATTGATTTTGGCTGGGATTCCTTTGATGAGGAGACCAAGCTGAAGAAGCGTGCCATTGAGCTGAACCAGGGACGTGCTGCCATGATGGGAATCTTAGGGCTTATGGTTCATGAGCAGCTTGGAGGCTCCCTTCCAATTGTAGGTGAAATGTAAACCCAGTCTGATTTTCCATACGCACATTGTAGAACTTACCACGTAACCTGATATAAAACTCACCAGCCTCATGCTGGCTACGGTTGCAAAAATGGATCTTTGAATTTACGATTGCTGACAACAAATAGAGTAAACGTTGTCACTTTCATTACATCAATAGTAATCATCTGTATTTACTGGTCACGTCCTTTCTTTTACATTTATGTCATATGTGTGAAATGTAGAACACAGTCTGTTTCTACGTCAAAACTGCAGTTTGTTGTCATCCCAGAGATCTTTTCTGAGAATGGCATCTATCTCGTCGCGATTCATCCTTCAATGAAAGAGGCGGATGAAACTCTCTCAATCCCAGCAAGTGACTATTACTATCATTAGTTTGTATCAATTCAAGAGAAATGAGTGGATATACATTATAAATGTTGCAGAATGGTATAGATCATTAACATGCTTCGTTTTTACAATGATAGCATGAACAGTATGACTTTTGGAACATGAAAGTTGTGAATTGACATTCCCATCATTACTTTGATCTCAAGCCTGGATTCGAATGATGGTGGTCAATAATCATCTCCCATCTGTATACAGTCTATACAATGGTGCGATCGTATTTCCAATGATGGTTACAGATAATTGAAAACAATAGGTATGGGAGTTGAATGTACTCCACCAACTTACAAAAGAACTGCTACAGTGCTGAACAGGTATTACCTTCCTCTAGTCAACAATTTTCTTGTCATAATTATCCCTGCCCCACTCAATCCAAACCATGTCAGTGCATAACCTGCATGAATTTCTGGTGTCACTTTAAATTCACCCACATGTTCTTGAGTTGGTTGTACTGGGTATTGAATGCTGCTCTGATCCTCATGATCCATGTCCTTTATTTGAAGAAACAATGGTGGATGGCTATCCTTTGGGCAATGTGCGAGTTCCTCTATAGCATCACGATCCATCCAGAGCAGCCTTGGAATCTCAATTCCATCATCAGTAATACCTTTGCCAGGACCAGCATCACCATTAGATTCAGTATTTTTTCTTTGATTTAATCGAGAAGGAGGGGAGAACCTTCCAGGTGTCTCTACTGCCGACTCCATCACCAGTAGAGTAACAATCCCACTGGGTTGTGTTGGAATCGATTCATTTTGTAGATTGGATTGTTTCCTTTCGAAATGTCGTGGTATCCAGCCTCGATTGATCCATACGACAGTTTCTCTCATGTTTGTCATCGTTTGGTCTACGTTGGTGCTGTTCCCTCCCCCGAATGAAAGTAGTTTGTTCCACCATGACTTTGTTGCTGGCGATTCCCCAACAGAGTTATCTTGTTGGACACAGACAGAAAAGGGAGTAATGACAAAGTAGCCCTGAGCACTGGAACTCATGCCTCCACCTCGACCTGAATTGGGACCAGTAGTGGCCAATGCCCCTGTAGGAGGACCTCGTGGCCCAATGAGAAGTTGATGCTGGTGCAGAAACTTTCCCTGGAGAACAACTCGACGATAGCTCTTGACGGATGTCTGATGTTGTTGTTGCCAGTCTGCCAAACTATTCAACGGGGGCAAATTCAAATCTACAAGTCTCTGATGAACCATGTCCACCTTTTCAAAGTAACGTTGTGTCTGCCAAACGCCTAGGCCAAATGTGAACAGGCAGAGAGAGGAGAAGAAGACGCCTCCGGCAACGGAAGACATGTTGGTAGGAATTGATGTTGTGGCGGTTGATCGTGAATGGTTCAGAAAGACACGATTAAAGTGCCTCTTGGGCTCTGAGCAAGTCAGTATGCGTATTTTGACTGTCCGTGGGAGCTTTCGACTTTCTGCTACCGCGCTGCGGAGGAGGCAAATGGTCATGCTCATCATGTTTCGAATACTTGAGTCCTAAAGTACATAAACTACCTAGATACCTCGTCCTACCATACATATGACATGGAGCGGCCTCAAGGGAAAACATCTTTTTCAACAATAACCACAAGGCATGAAGTGTTTTTTGTTACACAAACCATCACATAAAATTATGCAGTTACAATGCTAGCAAACAGACTCATTCACAGTTCATTGCCGCCCAATGTTTTTTGTGTCCATCCATTACCTGAATGTTAGACTGAATGAAGACAGTTGATTCATCATTCTACACTTCTCAAAATAAGTTGTCCAGTCTTCATTGACTTCTCTTCTCCTAAAAAATTTTCCTCTTCACCAAACTCTATCCCATGTGCAATTGATTTCTCTCTTTCTTTTAGTTTCTTTTCCCTTACTCCTCACATTCAGGAAAGAACAAGCTCTTGAAGGCATATCGCTTAAAACAAGTTGCCAAGCATGTTTCTTTGGTAGCTTCCATATCATGTTCAATGGTAATGACTCCATCACCATCTGCATCACATTTGCTCATTATCATCTCAACAGAACCAATCATATGAAGAAGTCCTTTTTGCAGGCGAGTTAAGTAAAAATTGAGTATTGAAATAGGGAGCAAGATATAATGACATGGTGCCCAAAATAACTTGACACATACGAACAATTACAATCATTTTCATCCAAAAAACACCTGTACCACAACAAGAAATACATGCACACATACCTCTCAACAACCAAGAGACACCACTCATGGCCTTCTCCAACTCTGCTCTCTCTAGTGCTCCATTGTGGTTGGTATCCAAATATTTCGCCGCACATCGAATGACATGTGGTCGAGAAGGACAGTTTGGATCTTCTACCATCTTCTTTTCTTCTACTTGTGGTACTTCTGCTTTGTTTTCTGCTGCCCCATTTATTTCTCCTTGCACGACTGCATCGGATGTGACTTTGATTTCTTCTGTCATTACTATTTCCTTTGGCTCGTGTTGACGTTCTTCTTCTGGCTGTTGTTGTCGTTCATCCTCTGGCAACGGAGGATCGTCCCTTTCTTCTAAATATTTCACTTTCTCTCCCTCAGCCGCACATTCATGGTCTCCCTCCTCACAAACTCTTCCCACATCTACAACTGCCTCATGCACATGGGAGCCTACCTCCACGTTGGTGTAGTCGACAATGGCCGCGATGGGAGCGGGCCCTGCTACTGGCCTCGAGTAGTCGGCAGCAGTGGTACATAGAAATAAAGCTGTCAAAATAGTGAGAAGGAGCAGTTTGGTGTTGTTCCTCATCGTCGTCTGAATTGTCGAGCAACAATGGTATATATGGATACAAAGAGAGATAAGGGGTAGGATACTGTACCAGCAAAAATTATACTACTACTATTCCTCGTAATTTTGTACTCCTACTACTATTAATATCTATCGCCGAAATTTGAAAACACTTTGAGCCAAGGGGCACAAGACTCCTACTATATTGTAGTCTAGAGTAGGAGTATCTATTTTTATCCATTTCTACCAATTGTATGATATGGTACCCTAATCATTAGAATTTCATGTTGATGCCTTCTTGAATTAGAACTGATTTCTCAGTAATATGATAGACCCTCCTTTTCAAAGCATTTCCACCAGTGATGGCAAACAAGGGTGGTAGATAAAGGTATCCTTTTCATAACCACCCCCTCTTGTAAGCACTATACCAATTATGTATTTTGTGCCTGTTACATTAACAGTACAAACTAATTCTATGATGGTAAATAATGTGCTATATTTTTCATTACATGTAATGAAAATTTTGTGTGGAATCAGATGACATCAAAGTTAAAAAGTATTGCCTCATTGGTGTGATGAAAATAGCAATGGTATAACTGTATATTTTGAAAATCAATCATACTGTCCCTAGATGAGATGTTATACCACATCGTCAAGTAATGTTCCCATTAGGCTACTTTCCAAATCTTTTTCCACTGTATATCTAATAGATGTCTTAATTTTCTATATAATATGTGTCAGCACACATAAACGACCACTCCAGGTAATCAACAGCTATGGTACAATATAATTGATGATCAAAATATGAGAACATCATTTCAGATTAACAATAGATTATGATGCAATAAAGTGAAATCAATCTACAACATAGCAAGTCAACCTGGTCTTTTGAGTACCTGAAATGATCAAAAATACAACACAGCTCAATCATGATTATCAATTTTTGTCGCAGCTGCACGTTTTTTAAACATTCATAATCTTGGTGTGAATACTACCAGAGTAAGTGTTCAACTTCAATCATTGACTCTTTCTACTTTTGCCATTTTCAATCCATTCGTGCAAGGGATTCTCTCTCAATGAAACATCACATGCTTAACAACTATAGTATCTTTTATGCCTCAATTTCACTTTCGCAATACCCTAATTTCGAATGACTTTATGAATTGAACTAATGAATGTCTGTTAGTACTTGTTTTTTCAACCTAGAAGCATGATGTAATTCTTGCCAACTTTATGCAGATAGGTTCAATGTTATTGTTAATTTCTTTCAGACGATTCATACACTAAAGCCTATGCCTCAATAGAGAATACATTTTTGGTGTGAGGTTCTCTTTCCAAATCACTATGCAACTCACTCAGCTTTCTAAGGCAGTCCTCAAAAACACAATAACCTACGTCATTTGGTTCATCATTTTTCATTCACAACTCAAAATCAATTACCATAAAGGTTTGTCAATAAGCTCCACTAAATGTACAAAATTTACCTACCCTACTTTCACCATGGATAAAAACCTCCTACAGTGGAGCTTAATCTTAGACCATAGCAAAAGCACATGGAACACTCTGCGCCATTAATTTTTGCGATCTCTTCCCCACTGATTGCATCTCCTGCAATACTGAATAAATAATGAAACACGGCAAAAGTCATCCATGTCCCATTGGTGCTACTAGACAGCTTAAGAGTCCATAGTCTTTGTTGAGAACTCTTCATACTATCATGTTGAAGATGCAACACTTTTTCCAGGGTTCTCTTTAAAATCAACAGAGGCACAAAGATTGGCTGTTAGATAATGCAGCTCAAGAGGTAGCCGCTGAGTTGAATTACTTTGTGAATGTCATTCATCCACTTCTCTGCATACTGTAACACGACCCTTAATGTATCCTCAACATGGACCAAACTCCTTTCTGCTACTCAATCTATTCATGCCATACTTTACAATTGAGTAGATCCAGAGCTATCAACACAAGGCAACGATCAATTGTGACTATAAAATTTTTATCATCAGTGTCTTTAATGAATCAGTGATGGTTACATTAGCAACGAATTCAGCACTCTTTCATCAGGTTCACACTATGCCACATGGATGGACCAAGCTGTGATGCGAGCGAAAATTGGTAGTGCAGATTTTATGCCCTTATATCAGGCAAGCACCAGAAGGAATATTCCAGCTCCTATACTTAGATTCATACAGAGCCCATCTGAAGACAGGTATTGTTTATCTTATTCAGTCATTAGGGGTTGAGATTATGCATATTCTTGTAGGGTGCACATACAATTGCCACCATGTTAATACATGTTTTAATCAACCTTTCAAATGCCACATTCAGATTCTTTGGGTATTCTCGTTAATGGATAGATAGGATGATGAGGCATCAAATGATACTCCTAAGGCAATGAGGTATGATGTATCAGAGTGGTTGATTGGTGAGGTGTCAGCTATTGATACATTGACACCTTGACTTGCTTGGGCAAAAGATGGTTACGCATTGACTAATAGAGACTAATAAAATCTTTAAATATTATTGATGCCTTCAGGTATCAATTATGATTACAGTTGAGTTATAATATCAATTATAATGCATCGAGAATTACTTCTTTTATACTATCAATTCATTAATATTAATCATTAATCTACTTATTTGTAAAAGTATTCAGACATCTCATCACTAAATGAATCATCAACGCCAGTGACAAAATCATCACTCATTATTCATGTAACACAGCAGCCAAAGTTGCAATGAATTATCTGTCACCTGGTGGGACTCTGAATGTTATCGCGAAGAACCTTTCGGTGGCGCTTGGCACCTCCTTTTCCAAGACCTTTGCCTCCTTTACCTCGACCGGACATTGTTAATTAAGATGTGGGGAAAAAATAGTTCTGAGAAGTTGTTTGGGCCGGAAGCCAAATTGAGATTGTGTGCTCTGGGTTTCAGAGAGAAGTCAGTGTAGAGAATGTACATACCTGGAGGTCACCTAACTTTTCTAAAGCAATAAAAGTACATTGCATGGATTCAGGTAAAATTAATACGAGTCATATTTGCATTACCTTGAAGTGTACAAAATCATTGGCGCGCGCCAGATATTCAGACTCGCTCACAAGGTAATTTTTGTACATACAGTACTATTCCTCCTACCTGTGGTACATACCTGATTGCAAACCAGATTGATAGACTCACTCTCTCTCCTCTAGAGTAAGAGAGAGTGAGAGGATAATGCTCCTTAAATAGCTCACAATTTGCTGAAAACAACAATTTATCATGGCCCGCACCAAACAAACCGCGCGTAAATCTACCGGAGGCAAAGCGCCTCGTAAGCAGCTCGCTACAAAAGCAGCCCGTAAATCAGCTCCTGCCACTGGAGGGGTTAAGAAACCTCACCGTTACCGTCCCGGTACTGTGGCTTTACGTGAAATCCGCCGATACCAAAAGTCTACCGATCTTCTTATTAGGAAATGTAAGTGCAATTTTAGTGTTTTTATGCATTCAACACATGCACTGAATGTAAATTTCATATCCAACACTCGATTGTCATTGATCACCCAATGAGCAGTACCTTTCCAACGTCTCGTTCGTGAAATTGCTCAAGATTTCAAGAGTGATCTTCGCTTTCAGGGTTCTGCTGTTCTTGCTCTTCAAGAAGCCGCTGAGGCATACCTTGTTGGTCTCTTTGAAGATACGAACTTGTGTGCTATCCATGCCAAGCGTGTAACAATCATGCCTAAGGATATTCAGCTCGCTCGCCGTATTCGTGGAGAGCGTTCATAAGTAGCTCTCATACTGCTGAGTCTTTAGGTTCATCTCATAAATCGTGTTAGTTGATTCGATCAAGTGTGCTGAATGATTTTGAGAGTAAGCTTCTGGAATAAGATATATCTCATGATTTAAAAAATTTAGTAATTTCATAGTAAAGATGATCTCTAGTATTTTATTGACTTGAGATGTTAACTTTTCCATATTTAAATATTATTAGTTCTGAAGGGAATAACAATAATGATACTCCGATCGGAAAATGAGCAGATGGATTCTTTTCGAGGAGATATGAAATTTAGGAAAATCAATAATCCGCATTAACTTTGCGGTCATTAGTGCAATGGTAATAATTGTCGATTATTAAAACGAGTGCTGCATTTTATTTGTTTATGACGGCATGAGCAAATTTATAGACAAAAACTTTCAGAAACAAGTAATTGTGCTGGAACCAAAACACACTGCACGTTCTTTGGCAAATAGATGGCGTGGATAGAACAATAGTCAACAGCTTTTTCTTATAGCTTCAAATTAATCTTTTATGGACTCTTCAAATACAGCCGCTACAGCATAAACCATGGATGAAAATGAATAATCGCGATACTTCCCCCAAAGTTTATGACTGTACCATTCGCGAATTGGGGCCCTTGGTGCGTCAATACCATGAAGTACTTTTGTCAGGCATAGATATCGATAGTCCGATGCTTCAGTAATGCGTACAGCAGTAGGTATATTTTCATCTGGATGAGATTTTGTTATTTGCATCAATATTGATATATCAGAGGAAAGACAGGAGAGAAGTTGTCTGTTATCCGAAGGAAACTCCTTGACTACGATAGGGGCCTTTTCTGCATGTTCAAAAATATCTGTTGTATTATCATTTGGATCAACAGCAGAGAAGTACATTTGTACTAATTTCTGAAAAAGGGAAAGGCGGGAGGGTTTGTTGAATTTCTCATCATAGAGGCTAGAATGAGTGTCCGATTGGCATGCCACCATGTGCATTATATTATATATCGATTCTACTTTACCGACACCAATTTTTTCCTTGACGAAAAACAGCTTTGAAATCTTGGCTATGAGAGTCGAAATACTGGAATTGGCAGAAGCACCTCCAGCTTCTTTACAATTATGTGAGCCTGAATTAGTGCCATAAAATATACGGATCCCTTCTCGTCTGATTATCAAGTGGATCCCACGACCTTTGGGAGTAGCATCAAGAGAGAGCTCAATCTCGCCACTAGCCTGCAATCGCCTAAGTGCTGCATATACATGTCTAGGTTCAGCATTAGGACCTAGGCATCGAGCACATCTCACCACCGAAAACTTGTAACTACCGTAGCTGTAAGCATAGAATCCTTTATCGATTGCAGTACCTCCATAACTGTCATAGTATGTAGCTTTATCAATTTTGGTACCACACTTTGCTATACTGCGAGCAATGACATCAATAATTCCTAACTTTTCTAATGTACGCTTTCTTAGAGTTATTGTGGCAACATCAGGAAGACTTCCTTCTACACTGAGCAGTGATGGAGTCCAAACTGAATCTTCTCCTAACAAAGAAAGAATAGTTTCTACTGATTCTTCTTTGCAATCTGATGCTGCCACCAATTCCAGTATAGGCAGCGCCACATGTAGCTCATCAATCAACGTATGATCGTACTTATTTGCGATGACATCCGGCAAAACATCTCCGATTGCCTCTTTAACAACATCTTCGATCTTTGAAAAAACAATGCTAAGCTGGCTTTGCGACAATCTATCTGAGTGTGCAAGTGAATGCCTTGAGATAACTTCATCAACCAGCGGTATAGCGATTGCTTTCGCAGGGCGTCCATCACGCCCCGCTCGACCTATTTCTTGGAGGTAGTGCTCAAGGCTTGGTGGAAGGCACAGATGAATGATTCCTTCAATGTCAGGCTTGTTAATACCAAGACCAAATGCTGAATTGAAATAACGTGAGGTCTAAACAAATTTTGACAAGAACAGTTTGATAGAAAATTAGGACAAACTAACCAACTGTTGCGACACATATTCTTGCTTTACCAAGAAAGAACTGTTTGAAAAACGCAGAAAAAATTGATGACATCTAGAGATACTTAATTCAAACAAAAGTGGTATCGACAACCATTATTACCTTGTTTTGTGCCTTAGTTCTATCATTAGCATCCATTCCACCATGATAATAAACTATACCACCAAGAACGCCAGCACTAATTAACTGCTCTGCTACGACTTCTGTATCTTTTTTCCGCCATACATAAACAATGACACTTCCTTTGCTGAGACAGCCTGCTTCGATTGGCAAATTCTTTATTTTCTCTTCTTCCGGACTACTTTTCTTTTCTTTCAGTATTTTATAAAGCTGATGTACAATCAAAATTTCAAGCAAAAATGAACGGATAATGAAAATCTAAGAAAGAATATAACTATCATGAGCTTACCAAATACCGCCTCTGGTCGTCATTTTCCAATATTATTGAGGACACGTCAATATTGTCGCGATTGCAGTTTAAGACTCTGACTCCGCTATCATACTCAGTGTACGAGGTACTAGGTAGCAATGGTATTGGAAATTTTTGATCTATATTATTTCCTTCATGTGGAATACATAATGTGCTGCATATATCCTTTATAACCACAGGTCCAGCTGTGGCTGTGAGTGCCAATACACTTCTAGGGTTAATCAAAGGTAGCAATGATTTTATTCTTAGATAGGATGGACGAAAGTTGTGACCCCATTGACTCAAACAGTGCGCTTCGTCGACGCAAAGTAGCGACACAGGTGGAAATTGACGCTCATATTGTCGAGTTTCAAGGTTGAATTTCGATCGAAGAAGCCTTCGGAATGCTGCACTTGCAAGACGCTCTGGTGAGACAAATAGCACTTTGTAACGACCTTGTAAGATATCGTCAACGATGAGAGCTGTTTGAGTGGTAGTCATTGAGCCAGAGAGTGTTGTTGCTGGGATCTTTGGCGGAAATTGTCTCAGTTGGTCCTATTATCCGATAAATATGCATCACGAAATAGTAGATAGTGAGCATTTTTTCTAATTCTTAGTTAAACGTTATGAATAGACACTGACCTGTATCAAAGAAATCAATGGAGAAACAACCAGACAGATACCATCCATAAGTACAGCAGGCAGTGCATAGCAAAGAGATTTACCCTGGCCTGTTGGAGCCACAAAAAGTGTTTTCTTGTGAGACAAGCAACGATTTATTGCCCATTCTTGCCCCTCACGAAATACCTTGTAACCGAAAATGGTATCTAGTGATTCATGTAATGATGGGTTAATATTAGATTTAGTACTTTCCTCTCCCAAAGAGCTAGGACTAGTAGCGTCACAGCACGTTTCTTCTAATGCACAAATTTCGAGTTCATCACAGCTTGAATCTTGGTCATCTCTATCTCTATCGAATGTGCTCACGTCACCGGTGATTTCAGGTACTTTAGATTGATTCGAAACCTTAGTACTAACCGTATCAGGTTCTCTTTCTTCAACAATATCTTGGCAGGATATTGAGCTAAAGTCAATACCTTCATCTTCGTTTTCTTTATTCTTCGTATCTTGAGAAGGACGTTCTAAGAACCGTCCCGATGAAAATGCTAGTTTGGTGTGTTCCTCTTCAGTATCAGGTATAATAGATTTAGAAATTTCATCTCGGACCCATATAAGAAGACGAGTCAACAGTTGATCTTTTTTTCCCTTGGTATTTAATCCCCGCTTCTTCGCTTCCATGCTTGAGACGATACAATATTCAATGTCAATCAATTCAGTAATACGAGATAATAAAGTAGCTTCAGTATAGCAGGGTCTACTCTTACCGCAGGTGAGGTAAAGTGAGATCTTTAAGTCGAGACTTGGACGCTTCCACCTGTCGTGCGATGAACCCAGAATCAGATGAAGATTGAAGAAGAGCCCGTCGAGTTGCCTAAAGAGCGTGATGCAGGACATGACGTCTGAGTGCGTAGATATACGGAACGGCTAAAGTGTGCAGAATTAACATTTTTTACTCTCTCACCTCTATGGTGTCTTCTTCCCATTTGAAGAAATCACAATTTTCACCTCTCGGCATTGAACAAACATAAAATTTTCTTCCTTTATTTCCCTTGTTGTTATTCTTCACAGTCAACAGTTTGCAAGGACGATGGTGCCTGATACACATTGGTACTCTATCTCCACTTGTGGAAGGAACGTGCTTGCTGTCTAAAATACCATTATTAGCGCTCACTCCATCAACCCCACCATCAGTAATATGAAACATACCATCTATGAAATCATTCAGAGGATCAACACCATCATTCTTCACTGGTGCAATACATTTCAGATCTCCCCACTCGGCCCTCTCACTTTTACTCGCACATGTATGTCTTTGAGGACTTCTCTCACTGACATGTTCACTATGGCAGCCATCATCCGTGTCCATGTGTACATCACTTTTTCTAAATCGATGACGAGCCCTCCAAAGTTTCTGCTTGTTTACCTTCTTCAAATTACTCCGTGCTCCGCGGCAGGATCCAGCCACGTTCTTGAGATCAAGCCGAACAAAATTATCGTTGATTCCTCCAATCTTTGATTTCCGGTTGCGCAACTTCGTTGGTTGGGAACCGCCCTCTGCGTCCTTTTTCGTTGATACTGCCCGCTCCTCCATCATGTTGGCCAAATCGTCCGAATCATACCAATCAGTGTTTGTTTTGTAGATGACAGCATTATCAGGAATGGTGCACTCATTTTCCTCACTACCTCCGAGTGAACTGCTTGGGATGACAGTGTTTGTCATCAACATGGAGTTGGTTGTATCCGTGGAACATGACACGTCAAGACTAGAGTCAGTGGACACACGTCTATAATCGAGCGAATCATCATTCAAAGATGCCTTCTCCACATTCGTTCGCATGTTGATTAGAGAATGAATGGAATTGTTTCTCTTTATCGGAGACAATATCGTGTCTATTATACGGCCATGCTGGCTCAGATTCGGATCATACACATCCACCGTAGACTGTAATGGCAAGATGGGAGTGGTAATTCTAGTTTTATCACAAATAGATTGATTTGCATCTTGTGGTCCAATACTGTTGACATCTTTTGTAGGTATCAAACTGTCTTGGTAGACATTTTGTAGAAACGAGTAGCGTTTTTCATCCCTCACTATACTGGAAAGATTGGCCATTTCTATTGAGGAATCATTTTCGTTTCGACGGAACCTGGCATGCCAATGATCATTATCAGAGGCAATCATATTCCTCTCACGGAAGGTCGATTGGAATGATGGCACTGTTGAGGCTTTTCGACCAGTTGTTTCGTGAGTATCAATAGTAATAGTATTTTTACATGATTGTCGGAGATGTGGACCGTTCATTTGTTGATTGTTTGCATCTTGCCGCTCTGTCCTATCGAAAACACAGTCATTGTTAGGATTGCTGCTGCGATTGTTTGTGTTGCAGTTATTCTTACTGTCTGTTTTGTAGTTGTTTCTGTTTTTGATGCGAGCGATGTTGTTGTTGCTGTTGTTACTGCTGTTGCCGTTGTTACGAATGGAATAAGTGGGCATGGGAGGAGGCATCACCATGACGACAAGTTCCTGCAAACTAGCGACATTCTGAGCTCTCGTCTCTGCTGGTGTCGTTTTGGTTCGCTTAGTCTCTCTGTCGCTTTTACCATTCTTGTTCATGAGTGGTCTCGTCCGCTTCTTTTGGTTGTCGAGATTGTCCAGGAAACTACTCAAGCGCATGTGGCTCACAGGAGGAGGAGGATTCCCACGTGAAATATCACGTGAGTTTCGGCGTTGAAAGCATGCGGCGGATGACACTTTGTAGGGTGTGCTGCGAATGAGTGACGAAGATGGGAATATGGCAGCGGCGGAGCTTGGCTTGGCAGTGCGTACTTTAGAAGATGTTGGGACAGTGCTCAATAGAGCGTCGGCCTTTGTTTGAGAGGGCATAGTGGCAAAGTGTTGTTGCTGATGGTAGTTGTTAGAGGTAGGTGGTTGGATTGGAGTCGAAAGTGACCAGTGATACTTGCCTACTATGCCAAGATGGGGTGAAACATGGTCCTTGTATGTCGTATTTTACTCGGTACATTATTTTGGCGCGGCCACACCATCAGCATACGTAGGGCGTACTTATGAAAGTATCCGGAAAGGATTCAAAAGTGTCCAAGGCCCAATCTTGAGGGTGACGTATGCACGTAACAATTGTGTGTGATGCAGAAACAAGGTTGAATCATTCCGTTTGTGCTCAAGAGTAACCACCATCATCGCCATGAGACCATCGGCACTCGTTGCCCTCATGGGCAATTACATGCTCATCAATGCCTTCACCTCACCACAAACCAACTGCCGCACTCTTTCCGCTACTCATCGATACCTCTCTTCATCCAACAGCCCCAATAACAACAACGTTCAGGCATCCATTCCCTCCTTTCTCTCGGCACTTACCGCTTTCACCCTGCTCACGGGTCCCCTCACCCCTATTTTTTCCCCTCCCGCCGTAGCCGCTTCACAGACAGTGACGGCATCGCCACTGGATCCACTGGCCAAAGAGAAGGCACTGGAGCAGTCAGCCAAACTGGCACTCTCTTCGGCGCAGGCCGCACTACCCAATGTCCAAGCCTCCCTCTCTGCCACGCAATCCACACTGGCCAAAGAGGATTCCGCTATACAAGCGGCACAAAAACGAGTCAAGGACATCAAAAAGACTCTCTTGGATGTCAATGACAAATTGGCACAGGTCAAGGCCAAACCAGGCAACAACTCCAAGTTGTTGGATGCTTTGACCAACGATTCTGGTAGGAATACAAATACCAATAGTCCAACTGGAACCATCATTTTTTCTCGCTGACGCTTTGTCTTTTTTTCATAGTCACCCTCCAAGCACGACTCGCTGAGGCTCAACAAGCACTCGCCACTGCCCAAAGCGCTCAATCGACGACACTCAAAGCCCTCCAACTCCAACAGTCCAACCTCTCCTCGGCCCAAAAGACTCTAGAGTCCACTCAAAAGTCATACACTCAGGCCCAAGCCAAACTTGCATCTGCCACTCAACGACAGGCTACCTTGAAAAAAAAGGCAGAAGTCCAGGCCAAGAAGGACAAACAGAAACAACAAAAACAGTTGAAGGAGCAAAAGAAAAAGGCACAAGCAATCGCCAAGGAACAAAAGAAAAAAGAAAAAAAGTTGGCGGAGCAATCGAAAATCAAGGCCCAAAAGTTGGCAGAAAGAGAGAAACAGCGGAAAGAAAAGGAGAAGAAAAACAGTAGTAACAAGCAATCGGGTGCTAAGAAAGGAGAGGCACCAAAAGCAGCAACTGTACCTTCGAAAAAGGTAGTGGTGGCTGCCCCCAGTGAGAAACCATTAACGGGGATAACATTGAGTGCAGAAAAGATGCAAAAGATCCAACAGTTGGAAGCCAAGTATGAGGGAAAGAAAGTGGTGGAGGTTCCTGCAGCAGCTTCAAAAAAGAAGTAAAGTTGACTCTCTTTTTGTAGGGGAAATAGTGCTTTTTTGCTACCATGCGTGTATGTATCCATGGATTCATTGAGATTTCTGAAATCTCTAATTCTAGTAAATCATTATTTATTCCATAATCTCATTAACAAATATGGGACAGAAACTTTGATGACTAGATGATTTTATAGTTGAGACTCAACTGAAATACAGTCATACATTTTCCTTAGTTAGTTAAATTGCTCCTACAGCAGTAACCGACATTCTATATGTTTCATTCCTTAGAGTAGTTGATACCAGTCCTTGCTATCCTCTTTGAATGGTTGAATAACCTGAGCACAGCATCTTCCATGGTCCTTGACATTTGTTTTCGAACATGGAAACATTGACCATCAAGGAGACTCATTATCTCCAATGAAAATGATCACAAAATAGTATTGAGCATGGTTGAAGAGAATAGCTATAGATTCTCTTTGTTTGGTGACGCTTCGCCACTCATAGTACGTCTTAAGTAGCTGCTTGTATTTAAACAAGCTGGTGATGATTTTCAAGTCGAACAGTCAGTGGGGTCCTATACATGCATGATGATGTTCAAGTCGAACAGTCAGTGGGGTCCTATACATGCATGATGATGTTCAAGTCGAACAGTCAGTGGGGTCCTATACATGCATACAGTGCTCATGAAAATCAACTTCTTTTGCTTAATTCTCATTGTCTGTTTCCAGATGAGACCACCTATTGTGGCAATATAGGGTGTGTTGAATAACTTCAGCTAAACTTCTTCGCCTTTTTCTCTTATCCATACTGTTAGGTTTCGAAAATGGAAAAATCAATGGAAATGAACCTACTCCCTTGTAGAGAATGTTTGAGTTGAATGCCTCCAATCACTTTTGAATATTGACACTTTCTCTCAAATGCATCATAGTTTATCTTGTAGAATATAGGAGGTTTTTCTCTCAACACTATCCCGTACAAAAACAATGACAATGGTGATGACAATGATGATCCGGTCTATTAGTACGCTTCCATGTTGACACTAGTTCCCAAATACCCAATGGTATGTCATAGCGAGAATAGGAATCTAGTAGAAAGAAACTGATAGTGATCCACATAAGTCTGTCACACAGAGCAGATTGGTACGTCTGAACCTTTTTATCAATAGCTTCGCCATTTTCCTGAATACACTAGCAATCAGTCACTGCATCAATCAAGTATGGATGGTGAATAGCTGCCACAGTACTTGTTCAACCATTCCTGTAGTGCTCATTATGAGAGAGGGAGATTCAATACTAGGGATATGATCCCAATCTCAATATTGATGCTTGTATATTGACAAATTTTCTCATGCATCAAATGATGTCCTATAGAAACTGATAAAGATAATGATGGTGGTCAATTATTTTCACATTGTAGAGTCTGTGTAGTCTTCTGCATGTGTGTAATGTATGTCCTATCAAAGTCATATATATCCTAACGATGATGATTCATTTAAGCAACTATGATTTTCCATGGTACTGATCATGTAAGTTGTAGATGGGAAAAATTGATCAAAGATACAGTGGGATTAATTCCAAAATAGTGAAGACAATATTTTAGTAAAACACTCAGAACCTCTCTAGACACTTTTTGTCAATCCCCCAATGGCTTTATTCAGGACATAAATGGGCTTTTTTATAGATGCAGGGAAGTCAGTATTGATAAGGTTTATCTCATTTTAGATTTAGCGTCCTGTAAAATCATTTGCATGTGTACCCTGCGCATGCTTATGAAAAGCCTGTCCTATCTGCGTATCAACATAAACAAGATGAGACACATTTGTACTTGATTTTTGATGTGATTATTATCATGTGTCATTACATGATATCTTAATTTTCTCAGAAATTAAAAATATTGTCTAGATCATGAATCTGACCTTCTGAGGCTTTGATGATGTTGTGATAGCATATAATACCCTATCAAACTATACATCAGCATTAATTCATGAGTGGATGGATAATGCAGATGCTCCTAAAAATACAGTGACATGGTTTGAGAATGTTCCTTCACCCAGAGAATATAACAGACAATAGAACAGAAAGTATCAACAAACACAAATGAAATTGAAAGCAATGAGAAAACAATTTAGACAGCTTTGGGAAGAGTCACAAGTACAAAAGACCAAAACTTGTTAAATCAATCTAATAGACATTTTATACTTCAAGATACATGGACAGATTCATAGACAAAGAATACCTAGTTATCCATGACATCTGTTACCAACAAAGGACACATTATTGAGAAATATCACCCAAATCAAATATTATGAAAGAGCTACATTCATGATTGTCCTATACTTCAAGATACATGGGTAGGTACATGGACAAATAGTGAGGGTTTTATTTGACATGTGCAAACTTGAAACCAGTACAATTATGGAAATAACTGATCTGCAAATTATAGTAGCACATACCACAAAATCAAATATAATGAGGACAATCCCTCATATGCCACTGTGATCATTTCAAGCTGCATTTGATGAAGCAATATTAGTTGAATTAGAGAGACTACAAACTGCTGGGAAATAGTGGATAGATTACCTGACATCAAGCTTTCCCAAACACATGAGCTGTCAGAATGAACGATACCCAGATGGCACTGAAATAATTCCAAGGCCCATTTTTGTGTTAGGGACATAAACAAGCAGATGGAGTGGACTATTTTAGAACATGGGGGTCTGTGCTAATCTGAAAGCAGTAAGAATGTCATGGTAATAACAGCAAGGAAATCACATTCACAAGCACTCAAAAGAATCAGTGCTTATTTGAAAGGAGCTGAAGACAGAAGTCTTAGCATGACGCTTAGTGACGACTTTGCTATTAAGTACAGCCCAGATGCAGATTTTCTAGCCTTTGAATAGAATGGCTGCAAGTTACTCGATCCTTTGATACTTTATGAAACAGCAACTAAAAGGAGTAAAAGCTTTTTCAGTCTGCGTGGAGATGCTGCTGACTGTAGCATCTAAAGAGAGTATGTCTGCCACTTTGTTCATCCTTTAGTGAGGTTACTTGGTAAGCTATGATTATTCTAAAAGCAGTAAGGACAAGTGTTGAAGTAATGGCACGTAAATGTAGCATTGGAGAAATCCATTCATTTAAAGTGGATCGAGGGTGCAAAGTCTATTGTATGGCCTATTGGAAAACATATCTAGCTTTGAAACTGATAGATGAAATGCATCTATCTCAAACTCTTTCCATCTAAAACACAAATTAATGGCTGTATACATATGAACATTTTTCAGCGAGTTGAATGATCATATATGTTGCATTTTATATTACTAATTGTGAGAGGTGGAAAAAGTCAAGATGACTCTTTTGTCATTGAAAGAGAGAAAGAGGGGGATAAAAGGCTGCGTGTTGGCAACCTTCTACTTGTAGAATTCACTTGTCGACGATTCCGTGCATGCAACCCTCTACTTGTAAAGTTTGCATATAGACAACCTCTTTTTGGAAGTTTTCCTAATTTGTTCTCTTTGGGAGTATTTCTTACCTCTAGTGTCTGTCCTGGGCCGTTGTATTTAAATTAAGTTATAATAATAATAATAATAACTTAATAAATTATCATAGACTTAAAACCTAAAAAGTGATAGACGGAGTCTTCTCAGTTGCCGCAAAACACAGCAACCCCGCACGGGGCGGGAAATTGAGAAATTCAA
>JALLAW010000080.1:0-19069 GCA_036939535.1 Cyclotella kingstonii | reverse complement strand
GGGGGGAGGTAGGGCTCCTATGTACATTGAGGGAGTATAGGAGGAGGTGTCACAGGAGTTGTCTTCAAGTTACGAGTCGTGAAGTTTATTCAAGGGAAAGTGCATTTTAATTCAATAAGCTCAGCAAAGGAGGGTCAAGTAATGAAGGGCAATGGGCTGAATTGTAGAAACTGTCTTTGCTTGGAATTTCAAATGGTTAAATGAGTTCAAAGCCTGTAATATCAACTTGAAGGTAGGGGTGAGCCCCAATTCCTTTGTTTATCAGATTTATCAATAGACTGAAATGAGATCCACTTGGCAGGGAATGGTGAAAGATGAGCTTCATGTTTATGTCTGTCTTTTTAGGGTGATTGCAATTTTCTAAAGAGAATACCCTGGGAGTTTCGAAGCTACACGCCATGGATCAGTGAAGGCAAGAGATAGTTTACCAATAATACCTCGACTTTCTTCGAACTTTACTACCTTCTGATCAAAAATAATGTCTCCAACTGAATATTCTCTGGGAGTTAAGCGGTTGGATTTGATGAATTCCTGATGCCAACACATTGTTGCTCAACTAATGTGGGTGCAACCTCTCTCCATGCAAAAAATCTGGTAACTAAATCGGATTAACAAATTGGTAAGTGGGAAAATGGTAGGATATTGGAATTCATGCCAAACAGCTACTAATAAATGTGAGATATCTGTACCAAGGACTGGGCGAAAATTGCATGACTCTATTGAAGTCTTGTTCCTTCGTCATAATTTTGCGACCTTTACTGATACACCAGATCACATGTTCAACTAGCATAGGGTGATGATTTCCCCCTAATAACACATGGATGTTCACAATTAGAGTGAAAAGACCTGCCCCATATTCAGCAACAAATTTTCTGTCTTTCAAAGACAACTGTACAATAAATACCAAATGTAAGTTACATTTTCATTATGAAAGAAGAAACAGTAATTGCAGGTTCTTTTGTAATAGGCTCCACAATTGAGAAGCCAGCCATTCTACATGAAACCATGAGATGAGTCATCACTCCTTGAAAGCCTGTGTGCACTCCCACCATTAAGGCATCAATGTCCAGCACTAAAATGGTGCCTGTATAGAAAAGCTGTAGGATTATTCGTTTGATATAGATGTGACTGTGTTTGCCAAGGCAAGGCATGGACATGCCTTGCCTAATTTTATTGTATTTGTCTATGGTGGCCAAAAAATCTAATTTGATTACTATGTAGTGTTCTGTAATGATGAGATGACCGCCTATTGAATTAGCATGACAAGGATGAATGTAATGTATTGTAGCGATGATGGTACAATCCATAGACATGAATATGAGTAGCTGGATGCATTTATGGGCTTCTTAAAGCAAGGATGCCTCTTTCCATCATAATGTGTTGCGTCGAAGAGGCAAATGGTATATTCATACAGTAGTCCTAGATTGGAGAATAAAAGCAGTAGTTGTTTGCAATGTTGATCAACTTGATAGATCCAGTCTGATGTCATTGACATTTTATGACACATTGTCGAATGCATGATGGTTTGAATTATGCAATGATTACTAGCAGGAGAGATATTGTCGAAGAGATCCATGTTGGCGTCTCTTATTGCTGTGAACGCAAATGCTGAAACAAACTCAATAGCACATACTGCTTGAACAAAAGTTGAACCATCATGAGAAACTGTACATCTAACAATTGACCAAAAAGTCAGTCATGTTGAAGTGGTTGAAGAAGAGGGCGTGAGCTAGGGGGCGATAGCACCATTGATCCTGTAGCTAAAGAGATTGTGTTGGTATTTCTAAAGTAGTATTTAATTGAAATGTTGCTATGGGGAGAAATGTCATTGATGGATGGAGTTGTAGCTTTCCTTTTAGATATATCATCTTTATTAAATTGAGGGTCATCTTTGCGAAGAGATAACATGTCTTGCGTTTTGTTGAATGACAGGTGGATAAAAGAAGAAATCTACTCGAGGTTGACCAAAGGTGACATAACCAGTTGAAACTTCTCAAGTTCAACGGTGGTATTACGATGTACTCCAATGCGCATTGTACAAAAGTTATCAAGAGAGTCACCACACTGAGTGAATGAAAACATCTCATCTCGAAAGTGCCAACCACATTTCACTAGTTCATAGTGCAAGTGGGTGGAAACTATTCTGTCTTCACCATTTTAGAGGAATGCAATCACCAGCCATAGGGACCGCATTTTATATAAATGTTGAACACCACTGGATTTAAGTTTTCAAAATGTCTGATACAAAGCAGCAGTAGACAGATGGTGTGAATGAATGATATACTCGTGCAATAAAGTAGTTCCCTGCTATAAATTCATTAAAGAGGCTTTACTGGAAGAGAATGGATTGCATGCGAACAAGATGCAAAAAGAAAGATGAAGTCACTCTATCACCGAGGTGAAATGACTTGTATTGAAACCACAGATGACCAAATGAAACTTACAAATCTGATGTGCCGATGCTGATAAAGAAGACATATAGGTTGAGGCATGGATAGGTAGCCAGTATCTGTATTTGAAGTTGTTGTAAATGAGACAGGCCAAGAGGACCATGGTAATATGGAAAGTTCTCAGGACTAATTGGAAGCTTGGTAATTGATGTATGATCTTTCTACAAGGACTTCACAAAAGTCAAATAGCCACAAAAAGGGGTCTAAAAATAAGTCCTCAACAAGACAGGACCAATAGTCTGCATCCACCAAATGTGTATTGCTAAGATGCACAATATCCATATCACATCCCATCAGTCTCATCTGAAAGTGTAATATAGCCTGGTTTCCACCATCATATGAAATGAATTCGATGGCCTGACAATCTGTGATGCAAACAAACCATTGATCAAACATCATATGATGGCATTTATTCATTACCAAGTTACCGCTGTAATCTTTGCCAAGGTGAAAATCAAGCCTTGACTTATTCTGTCTGCGGCATATTCCACATCCCTGCCTTGTTTCTGGCGCAACACATTAACATAGTAATTAAAACTAAATACGATCTGCTGCACAATGCCTACCATAACTAAAACTAATACATGGAAACTTTGGTTCAACTTGCTCACTGCGAATGAGCTAGAAGATATGAACACGGTAGCATTCAGTGGAGCGTTTGATGAACGAAAATCGAAATTCGAAAAGCTTCAAGCTCTTACCGAAGAGATGGACACTATCATTCTAGCAGGAGACAGAAAGATGATGATAAAAATACTTCACAGCCCAAAGAAATTTAGGGGCACATTGATGTGCCCAGAAGTCAAGGTAGCATGTCTGTCAGGGCTTGGGAGACTAGCAATGTGTGTTAGATTGAATGTAGAATCTGCAGTGTTAGCTTGCAACATCAAGACACCAACAGTGGCTGAGGTGATGTGCTTCAGCAGATGATGTAAAAATCTAAGCTTACCTATTGAAGATCGTGAAATTTCCTTCGCTGGTTTTAGCACTTTCCTTTCAGCTCCATGGATGAGAAAAGTACTTCTTGAAGCTTCCTCTATGGATTCTTTTCAATTGATTCCAAAACTAATGACTGCTGCAAGATTATTTGATCAGTAACATGAAGGGAACATTGCATTCAGAGATAGTAAGGCAGTACTACATGCAGATGATGTATGTGCATGGGCCTGGGTAGTAGAAGTTTGGAAAACCCCAGAAGTCGAGTTAGAAATAGATGCAGATAACGTTGATTTTGAAACTTACCACCAAGTAAGACATCAATCATGCATAGTTGGCTATGGAGGTTTGTCCAGTAGTAGTGAAACTGGAGAAGGTCACCATGATGATGTTCTCAGGCAAATTTCTGCTTGCATCTCTTGGCAATCAGAGGAGTCTGGAATGTTGACACAGATTCGCAAAGAAGAAATTGAAAGACTAAAGGAAAAGGAAGGAAAAAAGATAGAACTAAGAAAATTCATTCATCAATTATTAGGATGCCAGAGATGGCATTAGCAACAAATACCTCAGAAAAAGATACATTGATAGAATCCTGTAAAATTTTTATGAATGCAGAAAATAAAGGGTTAGCTATGCAGGAACTTTGTCATCAATTCGATGAACTGGGACTCACTGGAGTGGCATTTGCCACAGGAACTATCCAAGCTCTCTACTATGGCGAGTTCTTGTATGCAAATTCCAGCACACCAAGTAACTTCACAGCATTTGCCTTCTTTGACCAGAAACCTTTATCTGGATCAAAGCAAGAGAAGTTCCTGACCTGTCATTTGATTCAGGAATGTGGTCAGAAACAGTCTTTGGACAAAATGAATCATCAATGAAGCAAGAGGTAATTGTACAGGTGGATTATGATACCATGGGAGTTCAGTTACAATATTTTGTAGGCGCTGTAGACATATATTTAGGGCCAGAAAGCATAGGTGCAATTGTAGTAAGAAAAATTCTGCGTCTGGTGGGGAGAAATCGGACAGAGCTGCTGAATCAAGTAGCTGCAGATAAGAAGATTGTACCAAAATTCTTGTATGCCGTTGATAGAAGATTTCAATGCTTGTTAGGACAATGTAAGCAGGGTCACATAACAAGAAATGAGGTAAATGACAAGTTACTTGACCTCAAGGATATCTGGAGGTAGCCTTAAATGGTACTTTCTTCATTGCTTTACCTCATGCATTCCAATTGGAATCATCAGAAATGCGATTGAATGAGCAAGAAGTAGAAATCAAAGATAAGGAGCTGTCAAAAAGAAGAAAGAAAAATTTGGAATAATAACATGCCATTACAAACCCAAGTCAGATAGAGAAATTTAAGATGAAGGAAGGTGAATCCTGGAGAAAGACATTCATGAATAAATTCCCAGAAGCCAGGTCTTCCTGGGATGGAGCAAAAAAGATGTGCATCAGATGGCACGTGAAAGGTGATTGCTTTGAGGACTGCACAAAGAAAGAGAGCCACGTACCAAAAGAAAGGATCCCAAAGGAAAAAGCAGAGGAGATGCAGCATTCATGAAGAAATATCCAGGTGAATGATGGTGCGGGTTGGGGCTTAGCGACGCCCAACCAACCTCCTGATCTATTGAACTTGTCAGTCTCAATGATTATTGAAGAGGAGATGGAAAGGAAAAAATTAAACATTAGTAACTCATAAAAAGTTGGCAATAAAGAGTCATGACCTGCTCCAATTAAGAAATTAGAACATCCCATTTTAGCATGTCCATGGCTAGAAATGATGATGCGAAAGGTTTCAGCTGCAATTAAAATTCTAGAAGGAGCATCAGAAGAAAATGCCACAATTGAGAAACAATAAAATCATGTGGTTAGAGATGCAATCTTACAGGTTAATTTTCAATAATTGAGGACTCAGATGAAGAATCATAATGGATAAGGGACACACGAGACTCTAGGGCAACTGATGGGGAGGGCTCAGACAGAAATAGTTCTGACTTCATCATTGCCCAGGATAAAGAGTCAGAATATGCCACTGTTGCAGAGTTGCAATATTTGCTACTGGTCCTGGCAAGATAGCAAGAGGTAGCGTCAGCTTGGCCTGAGAAGTTAGTTCAGGTGGTACAAGCGGTTGTAAATTTACCTTATGAAAGACCACAAGAAACAAAGTTTAAATTTGAGTTGACTCAAGAGGCAGCATCAGTCAACAGTAAATTATTACAAGAATTTGACTTTGATCTCAACAGAAGACTCAACTTCAAAAACACGTCCCATTGGAAATTCAAACCAACATGACAACTAAGTGCAATTTTTTATCTTTATCCAAACTGGGAACCATTGAGAAACTTGTTGGAGAATGTATGCCTATGACCTTTAAAAGAGATGAATTCTGAGAATAGAAAAAAGGATTTAATCAAAGCACTCACATTTGGGAATCAAAAGGGAGCGTCTTCCAAAAAAAGACTTGTTGATGAAACTAATTAACAAGGATGTTACTCATGGATATGGCCTTGTCATTCCTATATCTGACATGGTGAAGATTCCAGGTGCTCTGCTAACACAATTGATGAGCAGGGTAATATAGTACAAAAGGATAGACTCACCCATGATCAGAGTTTCAAGTGGAGTTCTGGGTTGTCAGTCAACAGCAGAGTTGAGAAAGAAAAACTGCTTCCTTGTCGATTTGGCGGCTGTATAAGAAGTATAATTAACTTTGCAGTTGCTGCTAGGAGGAAATTCCCAGGCAGGAAAATTCTAGCAACAAAAATTGACTGGAAGAATGCAATTTCTTACAGACTGCCTTCACATGTCTACTATTCAGATTTGTACCTCCCCCCAGGACTGGGAGAATATAGCAATCATGGTCAGGAATAGCGCTTTTTCATTCCTGACAACCTTCGATTCCATGTCAGCAACAATGTTTTGGAGTTCTTAGCGGCAATCATTTCGCCTTGGATTGATATTACTATAGGGATGTTAAAAAAGGGCGATTGCATTCTATCCATGACAGATAGTTCAACTGCTGAAGGGTGGTTAAGGAAGTCGAATTTTGGGCAGAGTGATGAAGATCATGCTCTGGTTTTGGTAAAAATTCATGCAGCAAGAAAATTTGCTCAGTAAATGATCAAAAACAACATCAGGAACTATAGTCAATGGTTTCAGGGGAAAGAGAATGTTCTGGTAGATGCCCTTTCTCGTGATGATGACAAAACAGATGAAAAACTCACTTCAATACTTTTTTCTCTTATCCTTCAGATGCCAGACAATTTCGCAATTGTAAAGCTGCCCAATGGAATAGTCTCATGGCTGACCTCGCTTCTGTTGAAGCCTCCCGTAAAGGAGCAGTTCAGGGAGCCACACATGAGAACCGAGCTAGGGCATGGCAGCAATGGCAAGAGTAATGCAAGTCAATGGGCCTCAGGGACCTCTTTCTGGACTGATTCAACAGGACACAACAAATTATTCTCATCAGTGCCTTTGTCATGGCTGTGTGGGAAGGAAGTTTCTTGGGGAACCATGGCATGTTGGCTGAAGGAACAGTGAGAAGTACCGTGTCATGTGGGGTTTCATCCTTCAGGGAGAGTGGACGAACAAACCCAACAAAGGATACAACCTTGAGCTTGGCCGGATTTTACAGCAATTATATAGAGCCTTCAGAAATGAAGACCCAAAAATCGGACACCAGAAAGCAATCACAGTCTCTGTAATGGTTGAGTTAGGGAAGAGAAGATCAACTGAGCTGGAAAGGGCAATAGCTCAGTTAGGTACTGCAGCTTAGTTTTTGCTTGTCGATCGTGTGAATATTACAGGTTACATGAAGTGAGAAAAGAAGGACAGATAGACTAAAAAAGTTAAGAAACATTTGTATTTTTAAACAAGGTAAAGAATTACTCACACCTTCTCCACTTTTAGAAAGTGCAGAAAATGTGTCAATAACATTTGAGGTCCAAAAAAATGACAAGAAACATGACACAGTGACCCATGGAAGAAGAAAGGATGCCATTCTTTGCCCAGTCAAGCAGTGAGCTGTGGTGGTAGACAGAATCTGGGCCTACAAAGGCACAGACTCAAATACACCGTAAGCGCAGTTTTGAGACATGGAAGGTTAGAACACCATTGGAGAAGATTCGCTGGGGACAAAAGTAGAGGAAGTAGGGACACATTCCATCAGATCACGAGCAGCAATGCAAATGTATTTGGGCGTGTGCCCAGTATTCATTGTCATGCTAATTGAGCGTTGGTCCAGTGATGCTTTTCTTCATTATATTCGCAAGCAAATCAAACAGTTCAGCCACAATGTTTCGGATCAACAATTTACTGGATGAAGCATCTTTGGTGCCGACGGTATCGGGCTAGGGAAACTACAGAGTAAATATGCAGTTTCAAAACCAATTTAAGTTAAGTGCACATCTTGTGCTCATTTTTCTACGGTGATGTGCCTAGCCATTTGGAGGCATCTGATTTTGAAGTTAACTTCATGGTCAGATAAGATCGAATGGTTTAAACCTTAAGTTTGCGCTGATTGTGTCCGAAGTCCGGTGAGTAAGGAGTTTTCTCATGTCACAACAGCGGGTGCAGAGAAGAAGCTTGTATTTCAAAATGAGGGGTGAAGCGACTATAGAACGTAGCGAAGCGAATAAATTTTGCAATGTCACAAACAGCTTGGGGTATTCATGTTTGGACTGTGTAGGTCTATTGCCATCAATGCAAACATCCTCACCAACGAACTCAAACTGTGGTGAAAAAAGGCGGCTTTTATCCATTAAATGGTATGCACGACACAGTTTTAGTTGACTCTTTATATACTGTTGTGAAGTGGCAAAGGTAGGAACCCAACTGACGATATCATCCAAATTATATTCCTGTTGATGTGTTCATTAATACAGATCCCATTAGACTGAGCAACTCATTGCCAAACATCGACAACATCATGAATAAAAGAGATTAAAGTCGCGGGCCCATTGCAAGGCCCAAATGGGATGGCTTAGAATATTCATTTAATTGCATCAGGGCATTGGAATTCTAGTTTCTCCTGGCTCTTAATAAACAGCAACTTGATGATGTCCCATTGAAACATCAAACAACCAATAATAAGGAGAGTTGCTAAAAGTAACATTGGCGGCAGAATAGCAATGAGGAATGTGGTAGACTATTTCTTTCATGACCTGATTCAGTGGGATTTAATAGAGCCGAAGCGCCAAACAAACTTCTTGATATCAATGACATGCTCTCGGTGATGTTTAGGAGCGAGTAGGGCCTTGAATAGCCACCTGCTGTCATAGAGTAGGGTAACATGGTTGCCTTTTGCTAATGTGGCGATGCACTTCTGCATGATGGGAGTATTCTTTGCTACCTGGAAGTGGGTCATATTGGATGGTCTAATACAACCTAATCTCGTCGCACAAAACATAGAGGTAGGTTTAAGTCACAAATCAGTAAATAATTTGATACATGTGATATCGCCAGACTCTGATTAGGTTGCAAATATGGTTCAATTCCTGCCAACTCTTGCAATGCAACATCAGGAACAGCAAAAGACCAACATTAACATTCCTAAATCTTGGGTCAGTAGCAAGTTAAACAAGTGGAAGTGACCTGAAAGGGAGGCCAATCAAACTGATGTAGTTCTATTATGTTGTCAACCATGTGAAAGATCAAGCCTGACTGTTGAATAAAAGGAAGGGCTAAAATAGCATTGACAGCAAGCGGAGAGCCAGTACCAAGACGGATTGTTGCTGACTCTCCCATTTTAGGGTACATAAAATGAAACTCAAAAGCTACATCAAGTTCAGTGGTTAACGTTTTATTGAGCTCTGGATCATCCAAGGAGCTGTCCACAATGCCAGTTAGTTGGAGCAAAAATCTTGGCTACATTGTCAGGATCTTTTTGGCAATTTCAGAGAAAAATAAATAGCTACCAGTATTCAGTGCAGAACCAGTGTTGACAATGAATTTGATAACAATCATCTCTAAATCAATACCAATGGGAAGGGAAATGTGAGAAAAGTTTGAGTGGATGCGAGTAGAAAGTTGAGAGGTTTTGGAATTGTAAATAAATTCCTAAACAACACAACCTGACAAGAATTGATAGTATGAGTGTAAGATGTATCCACGCTTGCATATTTGCCTCCTCCTCCAAAGTTACCATCCAGACCTTGCAAATCACCACACCCATAGCCGTTACCCCTACCTCTTCCATTATTTGAAGGCCTAAAGAAACATCTCCTTTTAATAATTCATCAAGCATAATTCTTTTGTGCTGTGTCTCTCACACCAAATTAGGGCAGATTACAAGTAAATTTTTTCCTCCTTGTTGCCATTTGTGTGGAAAACCACACTAAAGTAATGAAGTGGGGGTAAATTTGAGGGCAAATGGAGTCCAGAAGAGTCATACTTGTTCAAAGTCTGTTATGCTTGGGAAGGGAAAATTAAAAAGGCAGGTTAAATTAATCATAAACAGGGTGAGAAATTTTAGCATTAAAAACATGGCCTGAAGAACAGGAGTTGATGACAGTGACAATTTGGTCATAGCCTATCTCTGCTTCAAATCCGCATTCTTTATACTGCTTAAACTTTCCCTCTGGATAGCACCTTGAAGAGGTGTAGTACTACTGGAATGAGTGTTTTGAAATTGGTTCTAAAGCCATGCTGAAGACTAGGGTTCAAATTATTTACAAAATGAGTGCAAAGGTCACCAGGGTACATGCCATTCATGTAAAAAGGAGTCACCAAAAATGAGGCACTTGTAAAATACTCAAACCAACAAAGTGACTGTATATCCATCCTCATCTGTTCTTGTTTGATGGATTCTGTGAATGACATGCATGGAGTTACTGGTGAAGTTAGGGCACAAGTCATAAAAGAATTCAAAATTTAGTTACAATAAGAAATATGTTTTGCATCGAAACCGACACATGTTTCAATCCATTCTGTATTTTTAAAATCAAGGTTGAAGTCAGCTTCTTTTAAACGGTATGGACGATCTTTCAGCGCATGGTTTGGGATGGTGTCTTTTACTTCTTCCTTGGAGATAGTCCTCAAGTCAATATAATGGAGTAAAGGTGATTCAAGCCAATAAGTGGGATTAGTAGTGTCCAGAGGGAGTCTGATGTATTGCTTTGCGCAAAATCTTGGGTTGTCCTTGGTTGTGACCAAGGGAGAGAAATCAAGATCGCATTCAGCTTGGAAAAAATACAGTTGACTTGGTGGGAGAGAGATAAAGCCATTTTTAGTGGTTTAAGAACGCCTGAGCCTGAGGCTGTTATGGCATTGTCAATTAATTCACTAGTGGAGTTGTTGATACTGAGGAAATGAAGATTTTGAAAGTGATACCATTTCTCATCGAAGAACAAGATAAACCTGTGGATAAAACCAGTGCGAATGGGAGAAATCCCTAGCTAATGCCCCAGAATATCAAGGTTCGATTGGATATTTATGAGGCTAAAGCAGGTGCTGATATTGAAGGTCATCACGTGTGTTGACGAGTGGCACTTTGCATGGGATCTATCAATGCCAGGCCTGTGTAGATACTATGTTGTACTGACATATGCGTGCTGCCACTGTACCCGTTGGTACTTGGAGGACAACCTCTCACCACGTTAACCATTGTTCTTCTAATGCCTTACGTTGTGTTAGGTAGCTATAATGCGTAATAACTGCCATTACACCATGCACTGTTAGGTTCAGTTTTACAACATTATTACAAATTATCACTATGAACGAAGCCCTACAAAGCATACTTCGAACCAAGCCGAACTGAAATCGAGCCATGTCCTCCCTTAACATCAACGCTGCCAAGAGCATGCGATGAGGAAACCTACGCAATCATGCCAACAATGATCATCGAGAACGAGGTGCCACCCTACAATCATATATTGTCCCAAGTTTGCATATGGAGTGCCCATATTCCACACTGGAAAATCAAAGATTTTTTTCGATTCAAGGAATCAATGAGCGTGTCCTGCCTAAAAGAACTACAAAATCTTAGGCCTCCTCATCAAAAATTGGGCACTCTACAAACCCCCACAAATCATCGACGCGAATTACAATCATATAATACCAGCCCAGTTGGCTTGCCTAATCAAAGCCCACGACATGCGTGACAAAGAGATCACTAATATGAGGAGAGGCTGGCCTAGTATGTTTGCCTTCATCATTAGCAAAGTCAGTGAGGACAGCTGCAACTTAGTCCATCACCAAGCTGACTAGGAAACAGCCAACAATGAGAAGAACCATCTACTCCTCTGGAATATTGTTACAGAAACTTGTGAGGGGGAGCACAAAACCAATGTGTCAGAGCCCTTCAAGGGAGGCAAGCCTACCAAGACCTCAAAATGAGCGAGTTTAAACACTTTTCAACTTTGAACTTTGTTTCCAAGCAGCAGTCTAAATTTGGAAAACCTCTGAGAACAGCCCCTGGCCTGAGGAGGAAACTGCACTTCACTCCCTAAGCAAACTCAACAATACTTACGTGGACTTTGTCACCAGTGTCTGGAATAGAGCCTCAGTTGACCATGTTGACACACCTGCTACCTTCACTGAGGCATACAATGCTGCGCACCTTTTCATTGTTCCAACACAAGCTCCATCAGAAGGGGTGTTATGTGCTAGCTTTGCAACAATGAGCAATTAGTGCATGAACAAGAGAAACAAACTGCAATAAAAACAGCTACACAATACGCAGCAACAACAACACTGGGACCACAGCCACTTCCTTGTCACCTATGACCACTGCAGCCGCTGTCACATCACCATCCACTGCTACCTTACCCAGCTTGACCTGCTACTACTACAATGAAAGTGGTCATGTAGCACACAACTACCCACACAACCTGGAATTTTCAGGCCTAACCATTGATGACACTGAGTACCAATTTGACAATGATGACTATGATGATTCTACCGGCAACATATATGCCACACTATGGTGTACCAATCTCTTTCTGGGCTCGAATGATATTATCATTGACTCTGAAAGTGAGATCAACATAGTCAGCCCACATCTCCTCACACATCTCCTGCCATTTAATGCCAGCTTCCAGTTCTTCCGCAGCATGCGTAAAGTGACTCAAAAAGGGTATCTACCTCACTTTTTTGAATGCCTTGCATATAAAAATTGCCCAGTCAACGTCCTCTCCTGATCAGATGTGACTGACCTCTACAACTTGACCTACCACCACAACTATGGGGTCACCATACACTCCATGCTTCAACATTGTCTTTCATGGAAAAGGAAAATTGTATGTTGCTGACTTCACCTACATTCCTATCATTCATAACCCTCTTATCATCATGTCTTTTCAGGACACACTCCAACCAACCACAACCTCCTTGCCAACATGTCCACCTTTGAACACATGTATACAAAGAAAGATGTGCTTGCCGTACGCCACGCTCATGACTTTATCCTAAATGTTAGGTTTCCCAGCCATGCAGAAGTGGTAAGACTGTTGGCAGATGGTAAGATTACTGGCCTTAACTTCACAACCTCTGACATCCACCACTGCTTTGACTTATACGGCCCCTTTACAGAATATGTCAAGGGTCAGTGCACACACCATCATGCATCTTCTGTATCCATTGACCCTGATCTTAAATCTCAACTCACACATCAATCTCTTCATGCTGACATCATGCATGCTGCTGGTAAAAATTCTTTCTAAATCCTACAGCACCACTTGAACTTCTACTAGTCTCTCCACTGCCATCAGAAAGATGTGAATCATTTGGAGAAGGCCTCCAACAGCATTTGACAATACTGCGCTATAGAGGCTTCATACCAAAACTCATTTATGTTGATCCACAATCCGGTTTTAAGTCTCAAAAGTCAGCCTTCCCTGGAGTGGAAATTGAAGAAGTAGGAGCAGGTGATCACTTGCCGAAACTTGACATTACAGTATGGAGAGTTAAAGAACTTGTACAAGACACCTATACTCCCCTCTAAACTGCCAACCTTCCTTCTGAATGATCTAGTTGCCTATGCCATAAACTGCCTAGACTCTCAAAATACATCAAGTCTACTTTACTCTACATGTACACATGCATGCTTCACTGGACAGACAATACCAAGCAGTGATTTCTCCCTATGCTTTGGTGACTGTTGTAACTGTGTTCTCTCCCCCCAAACCTCTGCATGTATTGCTCTAGCTCCAACAGGAAATGCTAATGTCTCATGGTCCTTCTTTGACCTTAAATCAGAAAAATGCATTTAACACTCTCACAGGTACAAACTTCATTTGCCTACAGACATAATCACAGCCTAAACAACCTTGCAGGCAAACCTGTTAATCACCTCCAACATCAGTCAACTACAACAACTATTACCCCTACCACATACACCTCCCTGTATACACACACCTGTCTATACTAGACCATCATTTTTCCTGATGAACATCAACCTGCAACAATGGCTATAGCAATACCCCTACAGTATTACCCACCATTACAACAAACAAGCCTACTGCATCCAGACCTACTAAAGGAGTGCTAGACACAGCAGGAGTGTCTACCACTACCCCACGCAGTGGCCGCTCTGTCAGACAGCCTTCTAAATTCACTGGTCACTGTCCCACAAACATCAGCCCAAAAAAAGGCCATTGATGTCTATGGCACCCATGCTTACAACGCATCCTATCATGAATTTCATCAGCTCCTATTCAATAAGGAGTCCCTAACCCGATTTCAATTTTGCTAACTAAATAAAACATGATGACAGAAACTCGTTTGGTCATTCATTTTCCTAAAAGCAAGATTCGATGCTAATGGAAATTTTGACAAACTTAAAGTTAGCCTTGTGGGTGATGGCCACTGTCAACAACAAGATGATGTTATCACTGGCACAAGTTCACCAACAGCAACTGATTCTGTTCTGAATATACTTGAAATAGCAGCCATCCAACACTGCCACAAACACATCTTTGACATTGGGAGAGCATACCTCAATGCCATCCACAATGCCCTCAACGATCCTAATGCTACCTACATGTATCTCACATCAGAGCTCACATCTCTCCTCCTACAGTTCTTCCTTCTGATCACACAGTACCTTTCACCTACTGGTGGCATAATTCTCAGCACCAACAAAGCCTTATAAAGTGCTCTCATATGGTACAATACACTCTCCACATTCCTCACCACACATGGCTTTGTTAAAAATGACTTTGATCCATGTGTATTCAACAAAATTGTGGACAATACACAAACCACCCTAGTCATTTATGTTGATGACATACTATCCAGCTGCATAGACCCCACACTCATTGACTATATCTACCACAACCTCGAAAATGGATACTCTGACATCCCTGAAAAAAAAGTAAAATTGATGTCCTATTTAGGCATGATGCTCATCACGTTTTACACCTCAATCTCCATTATATGCCACACTACATCTCAACTATCTCAGTATCATACCATAAACCCATACCCATTCATCGCACCCCCGCTCCCACATATCTCTATGACCCTCCACCCAATAGCAACCCACCACTATCTCTTCCAGAAAAAAAGCTGCTCCACACTACCATAGCAAAACTCCTTTTCCTCTGCAAACAGGACATGGCCAGACATCACTGTTGCAGTACAGCTTCTCTGTACTAAAGTCAAGAGTCCTACCTCACAAGATCAAAAATCACTTTAGTGTATTCTAGTCTTCCTCCAGTACATCCAATCAAAGCTTCACATTCTTGATGACTTGCCATTCAATGCTGTACATGCATTCATTGACGCTGCTTTCTCTTGCCACCATGATGGTAAAAGTTGCTCAGGGTGTGTCTTGATCCTTGGCAACACATACATAATCACCACTAGTCAAGAACAAACCATTGCCTCCAAAAGTGCCACCATTGCAGATATGATTGCCAGTTTAGGTGACAGAGACCATGTAGAACGCCTCCACAATTTCTTATTATGTCAAGGTCATCCACTCACAGCCCCAGTTATATACCAAGACAACACCTCCACCATTACTCTTCTCTCCACAGGCCCTGGGTGTCAACCCAACAGATACATACATGCACATATCTCTCACATACATGGCATGATCACATCTTTTCCACTTACTCTTAAATATGTACATACACAATTCATGATTGCCCCTCACCAAATCTTTACAAGGACGTAAATTTGCATGGACATCCATAAACTCCCTGGCACAGGCTTGGTGAGTGTGTTGGAGTGTCAGAATATTACATTGTTGTTCCATACTTAGTTAGAGAGTATGGATGAGGTGAGTCTTGTGGTTTTTAGGTGGTGGATGGTGAAATTTTTGTAATTTGCCATTGATAAATAGACCTAATTTGATAAAAGTACACTATTTTCATGCAATTTCAATGCTATTTTATGTAAGATAAAATTTAATTTGAGGTGGACCCAATGTTGTTCATCCTACCTGTGGTCCTACTTCTGACATTGGATCACATTGTATCTTTTGTACTATTCTATTTATCTATTAACAGTCCCCAGCAAAACAATATGATTTCTGTCCACTCTGTTTAGTTGCATGTATACTTTCCTATGATGGAGACAAATACATGACAGTTACTATAGAAATGTAGAAATGATGAAAAATCCGACTCTAATTTAATATGCCATGACACCCTTGCAAAAATATGACTACATGAATTCAATAGCTGATATCTTTTTTCAAATCTTATACATAGTATTTCTTGAAAGGCCCTATGATGTGCTTTCAAAATGTATAAATGTCCTATGTTAGATCGAGTTTGATAGGTTTTTCACATCAAAAACCACCAATTGCATTGATTTGAATATCAGCTCATACAAATTACATTTGGACATGAAGCTACTGTTTTGAAGGATTCATTTATGAATATATTGTTAAGCTGTTCTATAGAAGTTAGTAAATTATGAGTTCTGCCACTAAAATGGGGACTGTTGACTGATGGTGACTATTATCAAACAATACAAATGAACTCAAACAAATTAGGAATGTATGCAACTATTATACATAAGTACCCATGTCATTATACTACACATATTACAAATCCTATCATTCTGAAATATAGAGAAATGAATACTATTCTCATGTTACCAAAGTCAGGCCAACAGCAAAGTTGTTCAGTTTGAGAGGAATCCATATGCATTTATAGAAAATGCAACATGTGTAACGTTTTCATTTGATTCTCCAGGAGAAGACAAAGCATCGATGGAAATCATAGATATACCATCTGACAGAATACTTTGAGTTAGATTAAAACCATCTCTCACAGTACCACGATTTGTTGCTCTTATACTATACTCTTTTGGATAATCAAGACACATTTGCAAGTGAACATTATTTTTTTGGTCATACCAGCCACCAGCAAACAAAAGAGATCCATCCTCATTTGATGACTCTCTTATCTGCCAAGCAAAATTGTTAGAATCTTGTCCTACAGAAATATTGTAGAAAATTTTAGTTTGCTTCTTCGGATCACAGTCATATTTACTAACAAAGGTACACCAGCAGCATGAATTGCATGTAATTTTTGGATCTGTCTTATTGTACATAGTGCAGTCAAATTTAAATTTATCCCTGACTTGTTCTTTTTGAATCAGCTCTGGACAAAAAAAGTTTGCACTATCAGTCAAATTAACTTCTGCCTCTTTCAATCTTGTTATCATTTCTTTTTCAATTATTGGATATAAAAAATCCACAGTTCCAACCAAATCATTCTTCACAAGATTCAACTCTCCTACAATTCAAAATTAGATTGAAAGACAGCAAAAAATCATGTCAAAACTTGCAAATTTGTACAAAAAACGTAATTGCAAGGAAATCTAACCTAAATAATGTAGAGTGCCATATGACGAAGGAACTTCACCTGTCAACAAGTTCTCTTTGAAATTTATGTAGTGCAGATGAGTCATATTTGTCACATCAATCAGCTTCCCATTGAAACTGTTGCCATACAAGTGCAAAGTTTCAAGGTACTTCAAATTTTGTAATGACTGGTGGATGGTGCCTGAAAAATGGTTATTATTCAAGTAAAGCGCCTTTAATTTTAGTAGAGATTCAAATGAAGGTAGAAAGCCTGTGATGGAATTTACGCCAAGATCTAAGTATGTAAGCTCTTTCAGCAAGCTGATTTCTGATGGAAGAGACCCCTTAAGATTGTTTTCATCTTGCATCAAAACAATATAATTTCAGTTGTTGGTTAGCAACGAATGTGCTTTGGTAAAAAGAGAGATTAATTGTAAAATATCACTTACAAAGTTGCAATTCATCAATGCGCATGTTGGAGGTGCAAGAAAGCACACCATTTCCAAAATCATTCCAATTACAAACGTGATTTGCACCAAGAAAATTTAATTGATCATTCCACGTTGTACCATTCATTGCATAATATAGTACTACTAATGCGAATCGTTCAACAATTTCTGGGCTGTTAAATGTGATATTATTAGTGACATTCATGGTGACCAAGTCATTCACCAGCCAATCCAACGCTTTACTCTGATATGAATTCACATTTTTGAATGAGCTTACATTGAGATCCGATTGATTCACAATGATATCCATTAAAGACTCATGCGTTGGGGTAAAGGGAACTGCATTAAGAGTACTGTCATCCTTGTTGTTTGTAAGCAAGACTGACAAAGTGATTACAAGTAACATAAACATTCCCCCCAACACCAGTGCGCGTCGCCTAAGAATTAATGCAATACACGAATTTTCCTGAGATTGAACATTACTTTGAAGGGGTGGTATCGCGGATAAATTAATAATGTCTTCATCTGGGATCACTGCGGCGTCAAGGGTATCTGGGACTAATGTTGCCTCAGAAATGTAAATCTCTTTAGAATCTCGTCGTTGAAAATCTGACAAACGCTGGGCGTCAGCATGCATAGTCGATCCGCTTTCACGGTCATTCCCAAAATCCGAAGTCACCTCTGAGTTGTTATCATTGAGTTGACATCGAAGAGATGTTTCACGTAATGAAAACGCTTTGTCATTGTGACTCACTTGGTAAAAGCAGTCAGTGTTGTAACCGTCCATATAAGCATCAATGTTCTCATCTGACTTCTTGTATTCATCTCCTCTTATCGAATTATCTTTGGCTCGCATCAAAACAAAGTCATTAAAAGGTACCGATTCGAAGTTCTTTGGGAGGGGCTCGAAATCATCAGCGACATTCTCCAAAGCACCTTTCACACATGAATTAGATTTCTGTAATGGTTTACGTTCAATAAGGTTTGCAGTGTGACAAAATGAAACTGGGGCAACATCACACGTCTCAAGTTTTTCAAGCTTGTCTAGATATGACTCATCACAGATTGCCTCATTCGCGTAGCAAACAGAACGAGAAGTTTTATTTGATTCTTTAGTTGACCTGGAAGCGGCTGTTGGAAGCCCCTTTTGTTTGGCTTCATCATCTTCTACCGTTGGCATCGTTGAAATTGGTGTCAATGAAGCGGTGTAACACGTGTATCACACGCTAGTCAGTACTATACACAGATTGATTGAACCGGACACTTGGAGCAGTCGACTCGTTAAGTGAAATTTTCAACAGGTACGACACTTTGGTCATTTCACTACCGAGGCGACTAAATACAGAGGAATTAGTACTTCCTGCATAATAAACATGTCATCGATACTACCTTGTCTACCGAATTTGTCTGCCAATAGTCCCCAGCGAATATACAGAGGTTCTACCCGGCTTTTTTAGTTGTATGTAGACC